>QNQO01001333.1:0-300256 GCA_003290165.1 Berberis thunbergii | reverse complement strand
GGAGAATTCATAATTGAGGGATTTCTGTATTGATCCTCTCTCATTGAGATGATGACTTTATCGAATCCAAAGGAGCAAAGCATTAGCAAGAAAACCAAGTAAAGAGTAAGGAATATGAACGTGTGTCGATAACAATGAGTATTTTGCTATTGTTTGGGATGAATTGGCAAAGAGTTAATAGTGTTTTAAGGCATAGTCACAGATGCCATAATCCTTATTTGTTTTACTGGAGAGCTACAGAATGTTGCTTGATCAAGTTCTATGTGCTAAGAGGCGAAGTGCTGGTCTTGGAGAAACCCATGGACTTCGTTGCTGTTGTTTGTTTTCTTCCAGTTGTTCCTTTGTATTAGCTTATAGAACAAATAAACTTAGTCTTGGTTCCATCGAACTTTTTAGAACCTCGAAGGCTACAATTGCATTTCTTGTTTTTAGCATGGGATGATGCGATTCTTTCTCAGTACCTATAGATTAGGAGGAAGTAAGTTGGCATGATTCATACAACATGCTAACTAAGCAGCCCTTCAAAAAAAGTAGTATGTGGTCTATGAAACTTCGCTTCGAGTAGCAATCCATGTAATGATACAATCTCTTACACAATATCAACATGTTTTGAGGGCATGATGAGTTCCTTTGGTGAAATTGGGGAGTGAATGTGAGTCGAATTTTCACTTTTGGAGGGAACTCAATGACTTTGTAGCAGTGTTCTAAAAAGCGTTAGGCGTTGGGTGGGCCTAGGCGGTTTTAGGTTTTGTATTATAACTTTAATAATTTACAAACGTTAAGCATAATACCTTATCAATTACATCCAATTTAATGCCAAGATACATATGCAAAATTTATAAACATGGAAAATTAACAATCATGAACAAAATTTATTAAAACTCAAATGACTGAAGTTGGTCATGATGGGTACTTTATATAAAGTTGAATTTGTGGACAAATATCCAAACCGACCCTTTTATTTTTCTTCAAATTGCATTAATGACCTCAGTGATGTTGATAAAATCTACATTACTAAAATTGGTACCGGCAGATCCTTTGAGAATTCCATCAAGTAATAATCTTTTGTTACATTCAAACATATACTGAATAAAAAATAATTAAATTTTTTTTTTTCCAAAAAAGGGAAAAGAAAAATAAAATAAGAACACAATCAGCCTTATTCAAATTAGTCTCAACATCCTCTTTTGTCAGCCTGAGAACAACCAATATCAACTCCTTGTTCACATAAATTTTTACAACCAGGAAAAAAACTCGCTCAGACCCTGCTCAGAACTCGCCTAGGCGCCTACCCAAATTTTCACCCCGCCCAGCCATTAATCTGGGCATTTCACTAACGCCTAGCGCTTAGGCCGTTTTTAGAACACTGCTTTGGAAGAAGAGGTGGATGACCATGGGTGTGTTTTGGAAGTGGGACAATAAAGAGGTGTTTTCGGTCTTCTCTTTGTATGAAATCTTAGTTTTTCCTTTATTCCACAAGTTCATTTTTCTCCAATTCTCCTTTTGTAACGGTTAGGAGGGTTGTTTGGAGAAATGATGCTCCCCATAACATTAATTTTATTTATTTATTTAACGTTGAGCATTTCATGGTCCTATTTGGGTTGGGATTGAGCCACTCTTACCTTTATGGAAGGTAATGTTATATGGAAGCTCCTCCCATTTTCTTTATGTTGGGCCTTGGGCAGTCTGTAAAGCAGTGCAATTATAGGACCTTTTGCAATGAGATCTCAGATATAAGAGTAGTTGTGATGGAAGTGTTAATAGCTCTAAGTTGAATGAGTTTCTCACCGTCCTTTAAAGAGTTTTTTTAGTCTTTGTTTGTAAATTCGGATAAGACCTTGATGCTTTTAAGGTTCAATTTTTGAGAGAAATGCCATCATATTTAAAGGGTAGGAACACGATCCCTAGTACTCTTGGTCATAGTTACTTGGAATGAAGGTCGCTCCGTACGTGGTATGATACTTTTGCAATACATAGGTACCATGGGGTTAAGTCTTATTCAGGAAGGTGTTTCGTTGTCCATGGTCAATTGGAATTCTTGTCGAGTCTTGGTTCGTGCTATATGTTAACTTGATGTATCCATGCACCAAAACATTCCTATATTGCACAATAAATAAATGTAATAGATGTGGATTATGCATTCTCAGTGGTATCTGTGGTTCATATTTTAAAATAGGTAATCTTTTGTGTCTCTATATAAAATTTTAGCTTTTTTTTTCTGAAAAGAGGGGCGAGGAATACTTAATTGCTTGCACCTGATAGTTTATGGAGAAAAGTCAGTGGAAGCTAAATGTGGTTGTAAGAGGCAAGAGTTGATTTATACTTTATAGCCACCCAAAACGTATGCAAGGGACAATGTATGGAGGTGCCAATCTGGAATGGTTTTTGCGAGTTTAGTGATATGGTTCTCAAAGTTCTGATAACATCAATTCTGTGGGTATGTTTGAGAAAAGATAGTATGTTAAAATTTGTGCTCGGATGGAGAATAAATCTACTTAGGGCATGAAGAGATCGATGCTCGCCTGCTCGTTGTAGAGATGGATTGCAACCATTAACTGTGGAGACTTTAAGGAGCTTATACCAGTGTTCTAAAAATCGGCCTGGGCGGCCGCCTAGGTGCTAGAAGGTGGAAAACCGCCCAGATTAATGGTTGGCGGGCAGTCTTAGGCGGTTTTTGGGCGGTTCTGGGCTGTCTGGGCGGGATCTAGTCGGCCTAGGCGGGGTCTAGGCGGTCTGGGCGATTTTTTTTTATTTTTATTTTTTAATAAGGCTGATTGTGTTCTTATTTTATTTTCTTTCCTATTTTTTAGAAAATAAACTATTTATTATTTTTTATTCAGGTATATGTCTAAATATAGCAAAGGATGATTACTTAATGGAATTCTCAAAGGATCTGCCGGTGCCAATTTTACTAGTGTAGATTTATAAAAAATAACTGAGGTTATTCATGCAATTTGAAGAAAAATTAAAAAATTACACAAATTCAAATTTTATATAAAGTACCCATCATGACCAACTTTAGTCATTTGAGTTTTAATAAATTTTGTTCACAATTGTTAATTTTTCATGTTTTTAAATTTTCATATGTATATTGGCATTAAATTGGATGTAATTGATAAGGTATTATGTTGAACTTTTATAAATTATTAAAGTTATAATACAAAACCTAATCCCGCCTAGGCCCCTGGGCGCTAGGCACCTGCTCGCTGCCCGTCCAGCGCCTAGCGATTTTTAGAACACTGGCTTATACTAGCATTGAAGTATGGGACTAATGATTGCACTACTTATTTGTTTGATCCGATAGGTATCGACTTTGTTTATTATTTTATTATTTTTTGAAAAAGGTAAAAAATATTGATTTGCTTTTGGAATCTGCTTCGAGTGTCCTTGCTTTACACACTGATCAGTCAACAGTTGGAAAACTCAAAAGTTTATTGGGGGGTAGGACCAGAAGAGGGGGAAAACTAAAGTTTGATAGGTGCATGAAAAAAAAATTGCATTGGAGCTTACTCAATATGTTATATGTTTGGCGTATATGGCTTTTGGATCTTTGAATGTTGGGATAATGGAAACATGACAACTGTGCTGGTGGATGGAATAGGTAGTTTACTTGGGACCTTGGGTTTTTTTCCATCTTTACTTTTGGTATTGTCTTAATTTTTTTTAAGCTATAGTGTATGTGATCCGGGAAATTATGCAGGGATAATTTGGTATTTGTTTATAATTGATGTGTTATTTTACCTTTATTTCCAGTTTGAAGCTGTGCAATTAAGGTAAATTGTGTAGAATCATCATAAGTAGACATTGTGGAAAAGCTCTAAGGGATTTCTTTTTAAACCCGATGTCCTTGAATCAGTGTTCTAAAAAATCGCTAGGCGCTGGGCGGCGGCGAGCAGGTGCCTAGCGCCCAGGGGCCTAGGCGAGCGCCTAGGCGGTCTAGGTTTTGTATTATAACTTTAATAATTTACAAAAGTTAAGCATAATACCTTATCAATTACATCCAATTTAATGTCAATATATATATATATATGCAAAATTTATTAAAACTCAAATGACTGAAGTTGGTCATGATGTGTACTTTATATAAATTTGAATTTGTGTACTCTTTTATTTTTCTTCAAATTGCATGAATAACCTTAGTTATGTTTGATAAAATCTACATTAGTAAATTGGTACCGGCAGATCCTTTGAGATTCCATTAAGTAATCATCCTTCGTTACATTTAAACATATCATCATTATCATCATCAAAGCCCATTCCCGAGATTTTCTAAAAAACAATTAAATAGTTTATTTCTAAAAAATAGAAGAAAAATAAAATAAGAACACAATCAACCTTATTAAAAAATAAAAAAAATAATAAAAAAAAAAAATCTCCCAGACCGGCCTAGACCCGCCCAGACTGCCCAGAACCGCCTAGACAGCCGCCCAGGCATTAATTTGGGCGGTTTTCCACCTTCTAGCGCCTAGGCGCCGCCTAGACCGATTTTTTAGAACACTGCCTTGATGAACACTTAATCTTGGAGCCCAAGCCTTGTTTTAGCATCTTTTAAATCTGATATCCTTGAATGAACAATTAATCTTACATTGCTAGCTACCATACTAGTCTTTCATTTGCAATTTTTACAGATGACTATGAGGGAATATTATGTTTTTATTCTTCTGAAAATTTGAAATCTGACCACTGACCTTGCTTCTCAACTTGTTTGTGGAACAGGTATTTGATGGCATCCCACACAACCGATTACCAACATCCGATGCTCTTCCTCAACACACTAGCAGTTATCATACTGGTCATTGCCAAGTTCCCAAACATGCATAAGGTCCGTATATTTGGAATAAACGGTGAGCACTAAGAGGTGGCCGTTATGTACAAGCATGAATTGATGCTTTGGTTGCACTCCTCTCGTCTGTACAAGGCTTTGAATTCATTTGTCTACCCACATGGGTTTTGTATCCCTTGTACAGAATCAGAACTGGAAAGGGTACTCTGATTTCTTTAGTAAATGAGGTTTTTTACATTGGTTTGAATTCTTGTTCCCGAGATATCTTTTGTTTTTTACAAATGAGGAATAAATGCATTATAATCTTTCATATCTCGTTTCCCATCAAGTTTAGACTGCTTCATTCTCGATCTGGCATAAGCTTTGTATGCTCAAACAATCACCCATATCCAGCTGAATAATGTTGATGACTCTTGAGATCACCAATTTTCATTCAAAGTGTCGTATGGTATCACTCTTTAACTTTGGCATTGTAACAAATATTCGTGTAATTTCCATTGAAATTATTTGTTCATTTGACTGTGGGTCGTATTTGCATCCTACTGTGCAAGTACATTGACTTGACGTGCATATGTAGGAGCAAAAAAATGATAAAAATGAATATTGGTATCGCTACATTGCCATAACATGTACTAGTAAACATATTTTCTTTCGATCTTGTATCTAATTTCCTTCTCAACCCTATGTGTATGCCACCGACAGTCACTGCCCACTTTTTTCTTTACCACTGATTGCTTTTAGACCTTGCCTACCTGATGTCTGTTCTTTTGGGCTTCCTATAATCTATGGAATCTTCATCATGGTTGATGGTTCTGTTCCACCCTTTATTCTACATTCTTCATCAGGGGAGCAGTATTTTAATTGTTTTGCTAAGCTCATGTGACCATGCAGATGCAATTGATGATTGACTCATTGTCCAGATAGATTGCCAGTGGGAAGTCTCCCAGAAACTCAAATGGCTAGAGTTGATTTGAGTTAAAATTTTGAGTTTTTGGGAGGATCTCATTCTGTGGTAAAACTAACATAGAATCGTTAAAATTAAGAACCGGGATTGACATGCAAGACATTCTAACATGTCATTTTACGATAGTTCATGCAAGAAGCTGAAATGGTATAGACTTCTTATTAATTTTCTCTAGTAAATGTGCATACTAGAAAAATGTTATTAAGGTACTAGTTGTATACATTTATTATGAAAATGTACTATCACAAAATACAGGATGAGTAAAGGCATTAAATTTCAGATAATCAAAATTATTAATGTGCACCTACATTCCATCCTGAAATCAAGGGCAAGTCTTAAAAAGCCAAGCCACCAAGCACAATTTATGGCTAACCAACATACCACTATAGTTTATGCTTGGTTCCACATTTTCATTTCATTACCTGTGTGTTGTTTTCATTTCTTTCATTACAGCCTTTCTGTCTACCTACTTCTTCTTTAAAAAACCCATTTCAATAATTTCTGTTGAATCACATACCATTTTTGCCAAAAATGCCACCAAGAAGAAGATGAAGTGAGGAGAAGATAGAAATGGAAGCAGCAGAGCACAAGAAGATAGACTATGTGTTTAAGGTAGTAGTGATGTGGAGACTCAGCTGTTGGGAAGACTCAAATACTATCAAGGTTTACAAAGAATGATTTCTGTTTCGATTTCGAAGTCTACTATTGGTGTTGAGTTCCAGACTAGGACTGTCACCATCAACAACAAAGTTATCAAGGCCCAGATCTGGACACTGCCGGCCAAGAAAGGTAACTCTACACTACTTTTCATCTTATGTTTTCGAACTTATAATTATCATTGTAGGGATGGCAACTGGTCGGATTTTTCATTTTTACTTCCTCGAGTAGAGTCTATTCTAAATAAGCAAAATGGTATTCCTGTATCTGATCAATTGCCATCCCTACTCCATTGAAACTTTTATTGGCTTATTTTTTATATATTGCATTGAATTTCAATTGCTTTGATGAGATGATCAGAGACTCTTGTATGTCAGTTTTGTGATCAAACATAGAGATGTGTGTGTCGGCCATCTTTTAGTTTCAGTACAAATCCACCCTGGCATATTAACTCAGTTATGCTTATGAAGAAGATAACCTGCTCTGCTTTTTCATGACTATTTTTTGGATTTATTTTTTTAATACCATCATGGACCACACCATGGTTCTTTAGGGGAGGACTTTAGTTTTGGAAAATTTGGCGATTATTGTATTAAATAGTGTTTATTAACGTGTCTCACTATATTTTCCGAAACTTTTCTTATTCAATATTCAGGGCTCCTTTTCAGTATCAGCATTCATATCAGCTTAGTATAAGTGTTTTAAATACACATGTTCCAATTGCTTCGAACTAGTGGTGTCAATGGGTTGCTTCCTGTTTGGTTCCTAAACGTACCGAATCAAAACCATATTATTGCCGGATCTAAATATCAAAGTTTATGTGGTTTGTTAAATTCATACTTTAACAAGACACACTAATTTGTTCATAATTCCTAATGTACTGGTAGTCTAGGTGGTATGAAAAATAATCAATGGACTTCACAATGACTTGAATTTGTGCCAAATGGCAGGTATCGAGCAGTAACCACTGCATATTACAGAGGAGCGCTTGGAGCATTGTTAGTTTATGACATTACAAAGAGGCAAACCTTTGATAATGTAGCAAGGTGGATCGATGAAACTACGGGCACATGCAGATAACTCCATTGTGATCATGCTGATTGGTAACAAGGCAGATCTGACAGACAAAAGGGAAGTACCCACAGAAGACGCTATAGAATTTGCACAACAAAAAGGGTTGTTCTTTTCCGAGACCTCCGCACTCAAAGGTGACAATGTGGAGAGCGCCTTCTTTAAGCTGTTGGGGGAAATCTACGGTATGGTGTCAAAGAAAAGCTTGGAGTGTAGTAAAAAAGGAATGGGGGGTCGTAGTGATGTAGTGTTGAAAGGGTTGAATATTGATATCATATCTGGGGCTGATTTGGAGATGAGTGAGCTAAAAAAAGTGCCATCTTGTTCTTGTTGATTGTTTGGATAATTGGATTCTGCAGAGTTTGTTGGCTTTCGTGTTTAATTTTGAGAATTAGTTCTGGTTTGGCAGAATGACAATGAGAGCCCAAACACTACTCTTGGGTAAACTGTCTGACTAACATAAATATAATCACGACTTGAATTACTGAATTGCATAGCACTAAACAGGGAAAACAGTACTAAGACCGTAGAATGTTTATCTGATCTTTCTGTCCTCTAGTCTGGCTTATATTCTAATCATGAACACGGCGATGTTTTTCTTCTCGTCCTAACCCAAGCGATTTGTGGACGTCTGAAATGCCTTCAGAATCTGCAAGAAAACCCAATTTCCATAATCAGTTGTCATTATGAAGGGAGATCAAAAGATCAGGAATGAATTAAACCATAGTTTTACTGACTATTTTCAATCCTGCTACCACAATAGTGGTGGATCTTATATAAGAAAATTATTACAGATTGACCGATAGTGTCCCATATCCCAGTGATGCTGCCATGTATCATGTATGTTTCTTTTAGCCATTATTATTATTATCAGGAACACTAAAGTTCGTTCTTCACCTAATGTTCATGTGTTCTCTATGTATTTTACCATCTAGCAAATAACTGAACCTTTTTATTCTAACTAAGCCGCATTAGTACTTTTCCATCAAATATTCAGCTCCCAAATCTACTCCAAAGTATATGAAATAAATGACAGACGCAGTTGGGGAGAAGCCAATGACCCAACCGAGTTTATACCAGCAAGGATGGCCAAGCCCCAAGAGTGATCAGTTTCCTGAGCTTGTTTCCCATAAGTAAATACAAGAATTAGAAATTGCATCAAAAGGGGGTAACCGCGTTAGAAAGGATCAATGTATAGTGAAATTTTGAATGAGAACGACAATCCAAGAAAACAAATATCGTTCAAAAGTTTTGACATCATCTATGGAGTTTTATTTATATTAGCGTCGGAAACAATTTGTTTACTCCCAAGGTAATAAACAAATATCGGAATATATATGACTATATATATGAAATATAAACTGCAATCTGTAATGTATAACTTACTCGTGAACTGAGTGAAAATGCGACAGAAAAATTCCAAGTTTTTCTGACAGTTATATCGCATGGAAAGAGGAAGAGGCTTCGGAATGGTTTCTAGAGTAAAAACTTTTTGAAGAAACTGCATGTAGAAAATATAGAGTTATTGAAGGAACACATCAGTCGTAGTTCTAAGTTTCAAAATCAATCCTGACAATGACAAAGTAAGATCAACAGAAGGAAAACAAAATATACGAATGAATGTGTGTATGAGAGATATAATTATACTTTATAGTTCTCTGAAAGCCGTATTTGAGTTCCGGACTAAGTTCCATGAAGGAGTCCTTTGTTCGTTGGACTTGGAAGAGTTGGGTTTCTTGGCTGGAACGTGCATGGTTGGAGTGCTTCCTGATTCACTGGTGACTTTGAGCTTTGCGTTCGTGAAGACTTCTGGTTCTTCTTCTTCTTCTCCTTCTCCTCTCCATGGGGCTGAAGACATCAGTTTGTTCTTCATCCTTGTGTGTCTATGACTTTGGACTTTGGGGAGTTTGATGGATAGACTGAAAAAAAATTGAAGACTAATTAATGTGCAGCGGAAACAATCATGTAACAGTTTAAAAATCAAAATCAGTAAATCGAACCCTAACCTTTCTCTGAGTTTCTACTGCTTACCAATCAAACAATTATTTACCAAACCAAAAAAGTGGAAAACCCTGATCTTTCTTAAATACTAATCTTAATGGTGTTGTTGTTTGTACCCACCAATTTGGGTAGGCTTCACCAATTTTTTATTGCATATTTATTTTGAGATGTTTCTACTTTGATGCACCAAACTATAATATGTAACACTCGACTTATATTGTTTTTTAATAAAAATCATTTGGTGGTGAATTTTATTTTTATTTAGAAACGTTAATTGACTCTTGAATGAAAGAACAAAAATGTTAGTTATCTATTAAACTAAAATTCGATAAATTTACTATGGTTATCATCCATAAAGAGGTTGACAAAACCATTACATATTATCATCATCATCATCATCATCAAAGCCCATTCCCGAGATTTCGGGGTCAGCTACATGGATTTTGGTTCTCCAAGCAATGCGATCTGCCCACATTTCCTCGCCTAATCCAAGCTCAATGATATCTTCATTCACCGTCTTCATCCAAGTTTTCAACGGTCGTCTCCTCCGTCTACACCCTCCATTAACTTGTCAATCTAAACATTTCCTAATTGGCATCGTGCTTGGTCTCCTCCGCACATGACCAAACCAAATTAAACGTCTTTCTCTAATTTTTTCCTCTATGGGCGCTACACCTAAGTATCTCATAATTCTTTCATTTCTAATTTTATCCTTACGAGTTTTACCACACATCCACCTTAACATACGCATTTCTGCTACTGCCATCCTATGCGTATGTTGTCCCGTAGTAGCCCAACATTCTGAACCGTATAGCATGGCTGGTCAAACAATTGTTTTATAACATTTCCCTTTTAGCCTTGCAGGCATCATTCTATCGCATAATACTCCTGACGCCATTCTCCATTTCAACCAACCAGCTTTAATCTTATGGTCTACATCTTCTCCAATAGCCCCATTCTTTTGAATTAGAGATCCTAGATAGCGAAAAGCCTCACACTCTGGGACCTCGACACCTTCGATCTCAATTGCATTACTTCTCCCTCTTGGTTCACACCCAAAGTTGCACACTAGATACTCCGTCGGCTAATTCTAAAACCTTTACTCTCTAAAGCCTCCCGCCACTTAACCAATTTCTGACCTAAACCTGCACTAGTCTCATCCATTAAGACAATATCATCTGCAAATAACATGCACCAAGGTACATCTTCTTGCAGATGTCTCGTCAACTCATCCATGACCAAAGCAAAGAGATATGGACTTACCGCCGACCCTTGATGTAGTCTTACTGACACTAAAAATTCACTAGACATCCCACCTACTGAGCGGACACTTGTTACAACCCCTTCATACATATCCTTAATGATATTGACATAACATTGAGACACTTTCTTCCTTTCAAGCACCCACCAAATTAACTCTCTGGGGACCCTATCGTATGCTTTCTCCAGATCAATAAAAACTATATGCAAACTCTTACGTGCCTCTCGATATTTTTCTATAGTTTGCCTAAGCAGGAAGATGGCCTCCGTAGTAGACCTACCCGGCATAAATCCAAATTGATTCTCCGAAACCGTGGTTAAACTCCTAAGTCTTTGTTCTATAACTCTCTCCCAAAGTTTCATCGTATGGCTCATAAGCTTTATCCCTCTATAGTTCGAGCAATTCTGGATATCCCCTTTGTTCTTATAAATTGGTACCACAATGCTATGTCTCCA
Organism: Berberis thunbergii; assembly: GCA_003290165.1. Classification (NCBI taxonomy): domain Eukaryota; kingdom Viridiplantae; phylum Streptophyta; class Magnoliopsida; order Ranunculales; family Berberidaceae; genus Berberis; species Berberis thunbergii. Next base: position 289,064 of record QNQO01001333.1, on the reverse strand, counting down.
TGAATCTGACATTTTTCTAGTTTCCAAAATCCTATTAAAGAGCTTAGTTAGCCATTGAATAAATAAATTCAATAAGGTAAATTAATGCATCCACTAATTCTATTGTCTTTCCCGTTAAGGTTCCTATGTTCCAAGAGGCTAATCTAATCATTCTATCTCTAGCTCTAACCTGGACTAGCTTCTTTACTTGCCCCCGTCCAGAATGGTGCGAGAACCCTTGCCTATTTAACACTACAGCAGGGCGCCGCTGCGGCGCGCCTTGCTCATTTGTCACTACACCCGAGTGTAGGTGCAACGCGTCGCTTATAGCGGGGGACGCCTTATCCTTCTGCATTAATCTTTTTGAACCAATATCCATGAAAAAGGATGTGATGGGTTTTTTACGGTTGGCTATCACAAGCCTAACACCAGCCCTCCTCCTTTATCCGGGCTTGGGACCGGCCGTTGCAATGGGCGAAGTTAAAACCAATACATATTATAAATAAATAAATTCAATAAGGTAAATTAATGCATAAATTTCAAAATTATTGCAACTCTTAGATCATATTTGAAAAAAATTGCATATAAAACTTTAAAATTCTATATAATTTTTTTTAATTTATTTACATTTTATTTTACATTATGACTTCTTCATACAAAGTCTCCAATCAACAACAAAAGTAAATTTTTAGGGATGACAAAATGTGGTTGGTACATCAAACAATTTTTTAAAAGTTTAATTTAAAAGATAAAGTTGGGGCATCAACCCAAATAGTCAAATACACATAGCAATACTCCCTTTCTTAAGTGAGGCTAACTACAGTCCTTACTGAACTAAGAGGGTGTTTGTTTTTTTGTTCTGAATAGACTTACAGGTCTTAATAAAAAGTTAGACACTTTAAAAAGATTGTTTGTTTTTAGTTCTGATCAGAAGTTTAAGTTTTGATTGTGGTAAGCATCATAGGATGTTGATCAATTAACACTGAGTGCTTAATGAAAATTTATTTCAATAATAACCTCACAATAAATTTGTAATGATTGCTACTACCCATCTTCTCTATCAACCATCCTCTCTTTTCTCCACCTTCTCCTCATCATTCGAGCAATGTCGCCACCGTTGCCACCACCCTCTTTGACTTCCCCTCCTCCCCTTCTTCCATTTCCCCCCTCTTTAGTAGAAGATTGTATGAGGAATGGAGAAAGATATATAGTGGTTTCTGGTAGTGGTGGAAAGCGATCTCAGGGGCGTTCCTAGGCATGAGTATATATATAATCTCAAAATTAAATTATAACCTAAAAATTCATTTATTTAGAATACAAACAGATAAAACACACACAACTTTACATAAACGACATAGAAAACACAAGCATGAATGATTGTGACCCCTCTTCTTCTTATCCATGCAATTTGTTTATTATCTTCCCTATCTAAGTAATTCTTTATTTTTTTATTCTCTATAATTCTGAAAGACTAAACTTTGTTGTGATTCGATAATATGGCACAATTTATTATTTGCTGTTTATATCGTTAGTAAAACACTTCAAGCTAAAATATGGGTCTTAAGATTGCCATAGAGAAACTAAGTGAACTCATCACATTTTTTGAACAATATAGCTAGAGAGACTAGATTTGTGGATGTCATGATTGAAGCTAAAGAAATAGCTAGTGCAATGGATATTAAACATTATTTTTTTAAAGAATCATTAGAAGAAAAAGATAATTTTATGAGACTAAGAGGGTGTTTGTTTTTTGCTTCTAAATAGAGTCATAAGTCTTAATAAGAGGTGGACCACTTTGTTTAGAGTGTTTGTTTTTAGTTTTGATCAGAAGTTCTACTTCTGATTGGAGTAAGCAACAGGAAGGTGCTGATCATTTAGCACTAGTGCTGAGTAAAAAATTATTACAATAATAACCTTAAAATAATTTTGTAATGACTATTGTTGCCCTCATATTCTTAAACATAAGCAGGGTTAAATTTTGACGACATACATTTATTATCTTCACCAAGCATTGTGGTTCTACCTACCTTCACAAGGACTCGGTAAGAAACTTATCTTTTTATCTCCTTCATATTTGTTTTATTTATTTGTGTTTTCAAATTTTTCTTCATTTCTCCAACTTTCCCTCTCATGTTTCGATATTTTTGTAATGACAGGTACTATAACATTATCTAGTATTTGAATAATTATTGGGTATGATTTTAAGCACAATATTTGTAATAAATTTGTTCAGCTCATTGGAGAAAAATTGTCAAATAGTTATAATTCAACACCTAAATTTTTTTTTTTTTAATTTTACACCTTCTAATCAACAATCAATTCAGAAGCAAAACAAACAGTTCATTCAGAAGCTCGTTCAGAACTTTTAATTCCAGTTAGAGTTAACTTCTAAGCACTTAAAAAAAGCAAATGCCCTCTAAGAATGGAGAGTTAATACGTTCAACTGAGGAATCCTTTAGAGTTGACTATTTATTATAAATAGTGGATAAATATTTTTCTTCTTCTAGAAGTAGGTTTGAACACCTTCAGTGATATGGATAGACTTTTTGATTTTTGTTTGACTTGAAGCAATCTGATGACTATGAAAGTGTAACCTCATATTGCACTAAGTTTGAGAGCTTTTTGAAACATGACGATCTTTATGATATTGATGCAAGAGATTTATCATTAAAATTATAAGTTTCGTGTAGCATCTTACCCGAAGAAGTAAAAAAATCTATTGAAGTGCCAAATCATTTGCAAAAATGGATGGTGATTTTTCAAATGCCTGGATCGCATATAAAATATTATTGACTATTTCAGTAACAATAGCCTTCGCAGAAAGAAGTTTTTTAACGTTGAAGTTGATAAAATTGTATTTTCGGTCCATCATGTCACAAGAAAGATTAAATGGGTTAGCTATTGTGTCTATTGTTAGTGACTTGGCAGAAAAAATTGATTACAACAATATAATTAATGATTTTGCATCTCAAAATGTTAGAAGAGTCATATTTAAGTATAATAAAACATTATTCTAAAGAGAGTCCCATTTTTAGAGTTCGCCCAAGGCCCTCGTAGGCTCAGGATTGTCACTGAGTGATCCCCGTGGTATTTGTTAGGAGTGAAAACAAGTGGAGAAAGGGATTAATTTTGGTGGTTCGTAGTGGGCAGTGAGAGTTGTGATGGTGGGCAAAAAATGTAAAAAACTTCCAATTCAACACCTAAAAACAAACATTATTTAATTTTACAGCTCTTTAAAAAAGAAAAACAAAATGTTCATTCAAAACTTCTAATTCGAGTTGGAAATTAACTTTAAAATAAAAAACCACCTAATCCTGGGACATGGTTATTAACACTCTGTTATCATCTATGTTACCGATACATCGCCATTTCCTAGTTTAACTTGATCTCGAGTCATACACAAGCAATCAAGAGAATTGGGAGAGGAATCCTTCTAGCCGGCCTGGGATGGATCTCAGCCTGGTGGGCCAAAACCCCAGGAAGATGATGCTCTGATTCAAATTGAAAATAATGCTCTTAACATTGTTGTGAAAACTGTCCACTTGACAAGAAAATAAGCAAACAAAACTCCATTTACATCACATTACACTACTCACCTCCAAAGATCTAAAAAGTAAAAACAACTTATTAACATAAATAATCTCTCACATTTTTTCTAAATTCACTCACTCACTCCAATACTTCTCATCCTCCTTATCTTTCTCATCATCATCATCATCATCAGAGCCCTGCATCAACCCCATCTTAAACCTCTTCACATCCTCAACACAAGCACTTCTAAACAGGCCCACGTCCACAGTACCAGACACCATATGGTACCCTCTCATCCTTAGCTGCTCAGGCCCATCAAATGGCATTGCAAATCCAGCAAGCTTAGCTTTTGGGGGCCCATCTTTACCACCACTACCCAACACTCCCTTCTCGGCCTGCTTCATCATCTCCTTCACCTTCTTGTTCCCTGGGTCCCACAAATACCCTAAGCTCGCACTCAGATCCAATGGACCCATCTGAATGCAGTCCACTCCATCAACGGCTGCGATCTCCTCGACCTTCTTAACACCCTCCTCGGACTCCACCTGGCACATTATCAGCAAATCTTCCTCGTAGTTGGTCAAGTACCCATCGTCGATCCCGTAATTGGAGGCTCGAACCACTGTATGGGCCGATCCACGGACTCCCGCGGGTGGAAACCTGCAATACGAGACGGCCTTTTTCGCGGACTTTGGGTTTTCGATCATCGGAAACATTATCCCTTGTGGGCCCAGATCCAGAGCCTTCTTGGCCCAAGTTGCAGAAGTCTCCGGAAGCCGGAGGATGGCGGGGGTTTTCGTCGCGGCAAGAGGCGTGGAGGCAGGTGAGTGCTTCCGTTATGCCTCCCGGACCGTGTTCCATATCGACCACGACGAAGTCGTAGCCAGAGAGACCGGCGATTTCTGCAAGTGTTGGTGAGAAGCTCAAGAGAAAGATCCCGTAGAGGGTCTCGCCGTTTGCGAGGCGGGTTTTTAGGGTATCTGGTGTAATGGGATCGTCTGGGATGGATAGATTAGATGAAGTTTTCGCTTTGATGGTGATGGGGGTTTGCTTCTTGATTAGGGTTTTTTTGAGAGTTATTGGGGATGCTGATTTGGTGAAGTGCGTTTGAAGGGTGGGAATAAGAGATGAGCGTTTTGGGCGATTTTGAAGAGAGAAGATGAGAGGGTTGTTCAAGGCGGAGACGGCCATTGTTGTTGATGATGCAAGAACTTGAACGAGGTATTCAAGTGTTTTATAGATCGAGAGGAGAGGTGTAATAAAATGATACACGTGGCGAGAGATGATTTTGAGAGGCCCAGGCCCATGAGGCCCACCAAGAATGTTTTCATATTGGATCTATGATCTATCTATTAAGGTGAGTTGATTTGAGTACAATCTGGATCCAACAACAACAACAACTGTCAATCAATCCTTCCTGGAATTTGTTGCTTTGCAATGGTATGTATTTATTATTCATCTCTTTGAATTGAATTAGCGATTTATTGCTCTTTATTTGAAACCTAGGGCCGCTAGGTCTCCCTGTTGTCAATTTGTATGTGATTGTAAATGTTTTTAAGTTTATAATGCAATGAATGTATGGTCGTATGCCCAGTCATTTCTTTGAGTTTGTGATTTGTTGTTTCTAATTTGAATTCTAGGGTTTTAATTGATTGTGAACTTGTATGTGATTGTGAGCGATATTGCAATGCTATTGAATTGATTGAAAGAGACTATTTTTGTGAGAGGATTTTATGCAAGGAGAATATCAGGGGATTGTGCAGAGATGATGACTTGATATAGAATTTAGATTTGGAAGAAGAATGGAGACAAAAATTCAAGAATAATCTGTTTGACGTAGAAGAAAGATTATTGGATGTTCTTTGATTCCCCGAAGATGCATATTTTTGTTTGAACACCACCTACTGACAATAACAATGCCCAATAGTGGGACAATGTAAATGTCTTTTCAGTTTAGGGGAATGTAGATTTATGCTTTAAAACATCTTATTAGATTCATCAACATTTTATTATGCATATTATTAATCTATTTCTACTGTTTTGTGGCAATTTGTGTCAGTAAATCGGTTTCGTGTTCTATACAAAACTGACTTTAGGGCTAAATGGGAAGGGTGAACATGAGTTTCAATTGGTGAGATGGAAGAGAATACTGATGCCCTTAGTGAGAGATATTAGTTGATTTCTGAAAGTTTGTGATGGTTGTTGTAGCCTCTAGTGATGGCTATTGTAGCCTCTAGTGGAAGTGGTTTTATATGAGAACAGGTCTATGTTACCTGGCAATTGAAAAAAGAAAACAAGGTTAAGATTTTAGGGGAGAAATAAGAGATGGAGTTATATCTCCAGAGGAGCGTGTTGTGGAGAGATCCCCTTGTGTTAGGACATTTGAAGCATTATGCTGTATCAGGCAACTGAGATGGCACCTGAATCTGGACTTCCGTGCACTAGCTTGATCACCTGAGCCAATGGTTTCAGGAAATATCTAAACAGGTAGCAGATCACTGGAAAGCACCTCTTCATTTGCTTTAGCATCATGGATATCCTCCAATATACTTTCTCCATTGATTTAATTTCACATGTCGCTGAATTATGCCTCATTCATCTCTCGTTAAGCTGATTACACTCCATCTCCAATGTGTCATGTATTCCTATAGGGTTGCGGACTGATGGTTAAGGATTCCAAGATGTTCTTCTCTTCTTTTATTTGCATGTTTTATCACAATACTCGTGTTTTAACACAATCTTCCATCTATCTAAATGAAGTACCACCGCTATATTGTGCAACATTTATGTTTTTTTTTTTTTTGGAAAGCGAGCTGGGTTTTTATAGGATCCCATAACCTATCAACAAGGTGCGACCTACAGGTCAACACCATAAGAAAGTAACCATGCTGCCGACGGGTCTCGAACCTACGATGGGGGGATAAACCCACACAGCCCTAACCACTCTCTTTTTTACAAAGAACCGAAAATGAAAGAAAAGGGAAAAGATTGCTGGCAGGATCATCTGTCCGGACAATCACTTTCTATAGTAGTTTCTATCTTCCATCACAACTGTAACTGTTGCGCTTATTCTGACCTCAATCTGTTTGGTTTCATTATTCAAAATTTGCATATTCTCCATTAGGTAGGCCTACTGCTTTTATGTAATTAGTCCTTTTGACATTAAGAAATAAGATGGCTAAAAGATACCATGAGGATTGGTTAAAATGGCACATTGAGAATAGGATTTTTACATTTTTCTGGAGTTAGTTTCCATACTGCAATGAAGTTTTTACCTCCAAATTCTGTAGCCCCTTCTTGTGAATGATATCATAACATGAATGACTCCAACAAGGCCCTGACACTATCATATTACAGGTGTACCACTCAAGCTTTGTTGACGAGGAAGGTTATACTAAAGCTTGTGGATGCCCTCTTCTTCCCTTGAATAGCCATATCAAAGGTCCTGCTCCTGCCACCAATCAAGGTAGTTCTATGGGTCATTTGTGTCTCTCCATCTAACTCCCAAAATCAGTGAGTCTGACCCCATTCTTTTGTTAATATTGGTATTTAACCTGCTTTCTGGTAATTATATTCAGATAATACCGACATTGTTGATGAAGCAATCACATTCTTTCGTGCCAACGTTTTCTTCAGAAACTTTGATATCAAGAGCTCTGCTGATAAGCTCCTCATATATTTGACATTTTATATCAATGTGGCATTGAAGAGGCTTGAAGGCTGCAGAACGCTGGCTGGAGGGACCAAAGCTATCATCAATTTGGGTCTCGAGAATATCCCTGTGCCTGGGGAGGCTGGTTTTCCTTTTGGGGGCCTCTTTGCTCTTCCTCAGTCTCAAAAGGAAGCAGGTAAAATCCTCTCTTTCTCTCTCTCATGATTTATATAGTATGATAGTGTCATCCATGTAGCAAATGGTCCAGAGCACCATTAACATTGTCATCGATCTGTCTATGAAAATGATTAATGCTTTATGGGTGGTGCAACTTGCGATTTCATGAGCTAATAAACATTAGCTTTCAATATCTTAATCATAAAATTAGAATATAAAATTTGAAATAATTTATTGTATAAAATTAACCTGTGAAACTTCAAATGCAGAGTTGTTTAGGAATTATCTGAAGCAGGTAAGGGAAGAAACAAGTGGGAGACTACTGAGTGTTGCATATAGACCCAATGGCACTCCAAATAAGTGGTGGTTAGCTTTCGCCAAAAGGAAATTCATGAATATTATTGCCCCCTAAACAAGGTGGCCCTTCAGAAAGTTCCTTGAACCTGTGTTTGGTTTAATCGTATGATTTGTTCCAATTAGTTTTTGTGGTAACTTGTATTTTAAGTGAACTAGTAGCTGTTCCATATGTTGTTTCATAAAGTGCATTGTATTTACTATATCCTTGTTTTATAGAAACCTCAAGCTTCTACTTATGTTCTAGTAGACGAGGCTTGTTTCATTCTGCCGCAACATGGAACATTTTTTAGAAGAAACAGAATGTCACCCGACTACTTTTCCAGTTGTTGTATTTCAGATAAGTTGAGTTGCTGGGATCCTATATTTCAATGAAAATTTTAAATAAAATGATGGTACATAGGGTTTCATAGAGTTAAAGAGAAGTTCAAGAAGGGATCACCGAACCTAAAGAGCTCATGAAAGACCAAGGAACAATTTGGAAAGCTGATGAAACGCCTAGGATATGTTTTTTCTTTTTCTTTTTCAAATCAAGCTGAAGTATCTGGATTTCAGCTTAAACTTTCCAATATTGACTGGCTTGGTTAGATCTCACCTCGTTGATTTTTTTTCAGTTCTCGACAAATTTTCCATATCATTCCACCTTGATCCCCTATATCAGTCTATCAGATCTAGTTTCTTCCATTGAAGCCTTCCATCTCATTTTTTTGAGCTTCCCTAAGTTATCTTCCATTGTTATTTGAGAGCCCAGATATACAACTTTCCATTGTAGATAGCTTCAATTCCTACGTTCCATCACTTTTTACCTTAGATCTGTAGATTTCTACTTGCAATCTGCGCTCAATTTCTCTTAAACCATAGGTCCTCATTCTTTGATCTAACACTGCCCTGAAGAAATTTCACTGATAACCACTTTTGTGTTACTTCACTTTGGGAAGGGAGAAGGATAAAGTTGCTGGGCCTGTTCTGTGCTTAAGTGTTTCATGATGAAATTTAATCAACCTAGGAAATTCACTTATAAACCTGTTTGAGCCCCATGGGGATGGAATTAATGACTGGTTTTGGTGAGGCACCCTATTTTGCTACTTTTACCCAAAGCAATTTCATTAAAACGTTGAATTGATTACCTCTTATGTTGCATTGTTTTGTAAAACTGTGATATCATAAAGAGTTAAAGACAACAAATGCCTGATGGGAAGTTTCTTTGTTTTTAGTTCTGATCAGAAGTTGAAGTTTTTAATTGAGTAAGCCCCGTGAGGTTGCTAATCACTTAGCACTGAGTGCTTAATGAAAATTCATTATAATAATAACCTCACAATAAATTCGTAATAATTGTTACTACCCCCCTTTTACCAACCATCCACTCTTTTCTCCACCTCCTCTTAATCATGCGAGCAATGCCACCACCACCCTCCATAGTCTCCCATCCTCCTCCTCTTCCTCTTTATTGAAGATTGTATGAGGAGTGGAAAGGAATATAAGGTGGTTTTTGGTAGCGGTGGAAAGTGATTTCAATGGTATTTGAAGGAGAGAAAACAAGTGGAGAAGGGAATTAACGTTAATGGTTTGTGGTAGGCGGTGAGAGTTGTCGTGGTGGACAAAAATGTAAAAAAAAAAACCCTTCAAGTCAACACCTAAAAAAAACACCATTTTATTTTATAACTTCTACGCAGCTCATCTAGAGGCAAAACAAACAGTTCATTCAGAAGATTGTTTTGTACGTTTAACTCCATTTAAAATTTAGCTTCTAACCACTTAAAAAAACACTACATTAGAGGGATTATAGACCTTGAACTTCACCAATTCGGTTCTCCCTTTGAGTCGACTGTGGTGGATTACGACTGTTTTTCTTTTTTCAGATAACATCAATTGCAACTGGGTGGTCGATTTGAGTGATTTAAGAAGAATCTGATTTTTTGGAGTTGCTCATAGTTGCAGCCCCAGGTCACTAGTCAGATGCTGAATGGTAAATAGAGAAGAAGGTTAAACCTACAATTACAGCCATAATTCACAAGTCTTGATGTCTCATCCGCACGTGACCAAACCAAGTTAAACGCCTTTATCTAATCTTGTCCTCTATGGGCGCTACACCTAAGTGTCTCCTAATTCTTTCATTCCTAATTTTATCCTTACGAGTTTTACCACACATCCACCTTAACATACACATTTCTGCTACTGCCATCCTATGCGTATGGTGTCCCGTAGTAGCCCAAAATTCTAAACCGTATAGCATGGCTGGTCGAACAATTGTCTTATAACATTTCCTTTTTAGCCTTGCATGCATCCTTCTGTCGCATAATACTCCTGATGTCATTCTCCATTTCAGCTAACCAGCTTTAATCCTGTGGTCTACATCCTCTCCAATAGCCCCATTCTTTTGAATTACAGATCCTAAATATCGAAAAGTCTCACACTCTGGGACCTCCACACCTTCAATCTCAATTGCATTACTCCTCCCTCGTGATTCACAACCAAAGTTGCACACTAGATACTCCGTTTTCGAATGACTAATTCTAAAACCCTTACTCTCTAAAGCTTCACACCACCTATCTAATTTCTTACCTAAACTTTCATTAGTCTCATCAATTAAGACAATATCATCTGCAAATAACATGCACCAAGGTACATCTTCTTGCAAATGTCTCATCAACTCATCCATGACCAAAGCAAAGAGATATGGACTTAAGGTCAATCCTTAATGTAGTCATACTGACACTGAAAATTCACTAGACATCCCACCCACTGAGCGAACACTTGTTACAGCCCCTTCATACATATCCTTAATGATATCAACATAACATGGAGACACTTTCTTCATTTCAAGCACCCACCAAATTAACTCCCTGGGGACCCTATCGTAAACTTTCTCTAGATCAATAAAAACCATATACAAACTCTCTCGATATTTTTCTATAATATGCCTAAACAAGAAGATGATTTCCGTAGTAGACCTACTCGACATAAATCCAAATTGATTCTCCGAAACCGTGGCTAAACTCCCAAGTCTTCGTTCTATAACTCTCTCCAAAATTTTTATCGTATGACTCACAAAATTTATCCCTCTATAGTTCAAGCAATTCTGAATATCTCATTCGTTCTTATAAATTTGTACCACAATGTTATGCCTCCACAAATCTGACATTTTTTTAGTTTTCAAAATCCTATTAAAGAGCTTACTTAGCCATTGAATCTCAACTTCTCTCAGACATTTCCACGCTTCAATTGGTATATCATCCGGTCTAACTGTTTTCCCTGTCTTCATTATTTTTAAAGCTTCTCTCACTTCTGTGGCACTAACTCTGCAATGGAACACGTGATGTCTCCCTTCCTGTGAAACATACCCCTCAAAGTTTAATTCCCCTACATGTGTTCCATTGAGTAAGTTCCAAAAGTAATCCTTCCATTTCTATAAAATAGTTTTATCTTGCATTAAAACTCTTCCATCCTCATGCTTAACACACTTAACATGACCCAAGTCCCTAGTTTTTTGTTCTCTAGCTTTAGCTATCTTGAAAATATTATTATCTCATTCCTTTGTAACTAATCTATTATACAGATCATCATATGCTCTTTTCTTAGCTTCTTCTACTGCTTTATTACTCGATTTCTTAGTTTGCTTATAAAGCTCATAAGACTCTAGGCATCTATCTTTTTGCCACTCCTTCCACCAAATAAACGACATTATAATAAAATTTAAGATGTCTAGTTGATCATATTTGAGTGTTGAAGGGTGTCCAGCACATGTGCCAAGTCTACCTCTCTCTTCATGGGTTGGCACTCACATGCTGGACACCCTCTCCTGACGCTAAACAGAATAACAATTATTCTGCAGGTTACTCTCAACAGATAATTCACAGGGAAAGACACATGAGGATCGCCAAAAAACACAGAGAAAAACCTTTGATGTTCAATTCAAAATTCTGCCAATAAAAAGTATCCTAAAGTCAGCACACAAGCCGGGCTTTATAGCTAAAATTCGCCATTATCAGGATTTTACAAAAAATAGCAAAATCCCAATAATCATGCCAAAATGAAATACGTAATAAAAGACGTGATTTGGCTCAAATCGGGTTCATAATCACTTCCTAAACGATAAATGAAATATTACCATAAAAAAAGTAACTAAAATTGTGGATTCGGAAGGGAAAACAGTGAATTTTGACCTTGAAAAATATGTGCACCGAGCAAAACTCGCTGGCCACGAAGTGCACGTCGAAAAGAGCTTTCCGAATTTGGGTTATATGTGCGGTTCTGATACCCGTAGCCAAAATTATGACCAAAATACCGAAACGCACCCAAAACTGCCCCAATTAGGAAAATATCATGACTACCTGCCATCTTTGCGCTGATCTGCCAACTCAATGTATCTCAGTGCCAACAACGTGTCATTTGACAACTCAGCATCATCTGACTCAGATCCTCATGCATCATCTCCGCACTAATCAAGGATTCGGGGGCTCCTGTGCACAAAGCACAGCCGACGGCTCAGATCGATGGATTTCAATTTTTTTTTTTTGAAATCCTTCGATTTGAATTGTCGGATCAGATCCGACGGCTGTGCTTTGTGCACAGGACCTCCTCCTGTGCTTTGTGCGCAAGAACCCCCGGATCCGTTAATCAATGCTCTCTCCCCAGGCTGCATAAAGGTTCCTGGAATCACTAACATTGGTTTTGCTTGTATGGAGGTGCCTTATCAGCTAGGGCTGAACAAAAAACCGATCAAACCGACCGAACCGATTGGTTCGGTTTAAATTCGGTTCGGATCGGTTTCGGTTTAAAAAAATACAAAACCGAAGTGGTCGGTTCGGTTTTCGATTTCTATGTGATTTAAACCGACCAAACCGAACCGAACCGAATATTTAAACATATTATATTATTTATATATAAAAATAAAAAATATTTTATATATAAATAATATAATATGTTTAAATATTCGGTTCGGTTCGGTTTTTGGTTCGATTTTAGTCGGTTCGGTTCAGTTACGGTTTGCATAAATTGGAATCGGTTCGGTTTCGGATCGATTTTGTTAATGGTCGGTTCGATTTCGGTTTGAAAATTTTAAAACCGACCTAAGTCGGTTCGGTTCATGATTTAGGTGAAAAACCGACCCGACGGTTCAGTTTTCAGCCCTATTATCAGCGACAAGAGATTTGGAGTTTTGGACTGTCAAGACGATGATATTCTTCCAAGGTAGGTCTACTCACTATATTATTGTCTGCAGATATTTAATTAGGTATATCTGATTCAGCAGTCAGTCCAGGGTTTGTACCAAAAGTGTTGAGTTGAGGTACAAGCACAACTTGAGCAATTATTGCTTTACTTTGCAATCCAGTTCATACCTATCTTTATTTCCCACAAATACCCCTACAGTTTATTGGTTAACTTGAAGACTAAATCATACACATGATGATACTTTAATCTAGATTAGCTGCATCATATACAAATCCACTAAAAAAAAGTATAAACTCAATTAAAGATGAATGAAGATATTGGACTCATCAAATTAGATATAAAGTGCATAACACTATTTGATAGGAACAAAGATACTGGACACGTCGAATTAGAGAATATTGGCATTATATCGTTTCAGTACTGTTGTTGGTTCACGAATTCAGAGTTTTTGCCTCACAAATTGTTTAATGCTTTCATTGTAAAAACAATGTTTGCTCCTTTTACTTCCATCACTTGGATTAGATTGACTACGACTTCATTTCTTAAACAAGGGTGTTTGTTTTCAATTAGTTGGATCAGAAAGTAACAACCATAAAAGGGCTTGTTCATGTTTATTAAAAAATAATTCTGACTGAAATAATTTTTCATCGTTTCTGAGGCATAGGCTTTGGTGGCTGTCTTGTGAAAACTTCCGATATTAGTGAAAAGTAAAATAAAACAAATTACAAAACTAACGCTTGAAAAAAAACACACACACACACAATACTCTCTTGAGTTTACAGGTATAGCCACTAAAAGCATCATCCAGACTCACCATTCTCACTGCAAAACAACTCAGAATCTTTTTCTAGCTCATCTGTAATCACCTCTCTTTCCAATCTCCCAAGCGACGACACAAAAAGTACCTTTTGAGCTCTTTCAAGAGTGTTGCTTGACTGACTGCTGGAACACAGTGTGTTCAAAATCGAATGGTTCCATTTTGGTTTTCCTGTTGTTGCCTGAAGAAACACTAACCGGGCTGCAACTTTTCTTAACACCTTAAATTCAGTAAGATAAGTCTCCCAAACCAATCGACTGCTGCATGGATTTTTAACTTTCATTTTCCCACTAACTGGATCGATCTCCTTTGCCTGAACTGCGCGGGCGTAGGCAGGATCTAATCCTTCAGTCCTCCATTTCATCAACTCCATTAAAACAATATGCGCCTCTTCATTCTGAGTCAACCTTGTTATTATCTTCACTACATCTTTCTCTTGCTCAGTAGTAAGGAGATTAAATGGGGGTAAGTATCTCCCACAGCTGTCTTCAACCAGATATAAAGGATCCAAAATATAGCTCGCTGCCCAAGCTTGATGATAGTTTTTCAAAAACCTTCTGTTCACCAGCTGCATGATAGGTTTTTCTTCGATTGAGAAACTAGTACACCAGGCCTTGATTTTACTCTTCACTTCTGCCCATATGGGTAGGCATTGACCTAAACATGGTTTCTCTTGTTCAATTTCTCGCGCTAAAGTTCTTATTAACTTACTGAGATAAACCACAGAATCCAGTTGTTCCCAGAATTTTTGATCACGAATTGTGCCAAAAATCTCCTGTTCTTCTGAGTTACTATAACTGGCTTTGTCGTCCAAGGGGTGACTCAATGTATGCGAGAACAAGGAGACATTCTCAACAGCATAAATATCAGCAGAGGTGTCATCTTGGGAAAGGCTGTGGTGACAGCTAAGACTTGTATTCATGTCACTAAGGCGATCTGATTTGATTATCTGGACAAGTTTGTGACAAACAGATGTTACTGAGGCAAATAGCGGGAGACGTTTGAAGAAGTCCCTGAGGAGCTTAAGTAGGGCATTTGATTGGCATGTGAGGTTTACCATCCAGTGGTTTTGTACCTCTAGTTCCTGAAGAGATTTGGAATTAACATCACTAATATCAGCAATGATCCCGGCACATCTGAAAACATCATAACCGGAAACTTCCTGGATCGTTGACCAGAGTACTTCTGTTAAACGATTTGAGCTTGGGTTGCCTACCCCATGTAATAGAACTTTATGGAAGAGGCTGTTTCCGTTGGGAAGGTTCAGACTGATGTTCACAGGAGTATTCATGTTAGACGATTTATTGCTACTGTTTTCTTTTTTCCATCCATTTGTGGATAGTTGGAAAAACATGGCATCCCGAAGTTTATCCTCAAACTTGAGCTTAGCTTCTGCATATTTGTGGTCCAGTGTTCCTAGGATGTATTTTTCATTTAAGGTTGGGAGGCCTACATGATGAAGGAACTCTCTGAATTTTGGGTGATCAAGAGTGGAGAGGGAAACATAACCACATGATTCATAAAACCACTCCGCAAGAATATTAAAAGCTTTTTCTATTTGGGTTTCAGTTAGTTGTGGTTCAGTGGGAGGACTTGATAGCATTGGCTCAATGGAACAAGGGGCAGGGATCATGGTTAGTGGGGTTAATGGAGCGGGCAGCGCCAACAGGCTGCGTTTCTTAAACCCTGGTATGGAACGATTGCAATTTGCCTCAGGGTTTCGGAAGTTGGGACAGGTGCCTCTTTTGAGATGCTCAGTTGCAGTTCTAGAAGGATTGGAAGCGGAGAAGAGGGCACTGCAAAGGCCACACCTGAGTTTAAGAGCTTTGGCGGTGCCTGTCTCTTGGTTTTGTAAGAGTATAGGCTCCAGATGTGACCAGTACCAAGCACCTTTGCCTCTCGTGGCTCTTGTCTTGACGGACACAAGACCATTGTACCTCTTCTGCAAACTCCGCGAGAACAAATCTTCTTGTTCAGCATGGCATGTCATTGCCATGTCATCCATCTGAGTTTATACTCACCTAACCTTTGCAACTTCTTCACACAGCTTATATATTCAAATATGAGATTTTACTAATTCTATGTCTGAAACAAAGAGAACTATACTCACCTTTGATCATTTCGTAGATGCCCAACATTGAAAAGGCAGGAAGATTGTCTTTAGATGAATTTGTGTCATTGTGAACGAAACACTTCTGACTTGCAGATGTGTTGATAGATAATGGAGTATAGAATGTAGAA
The DNA here is from genome assembly GCA_003290165.1 of Berberis thunbergii. Taxonomy (NCBI): domain Eukaryota; kingdom Viridiplantae; phylum Streptophyta; class Magnoliopsida; order Ranunculales; family Berberidaceae; genus Berberis; species Berberis thunbergii. The sequence goes on along the minus strand of QNQO01001333.1, from coordinate 273,141 downwards.
GAAAGGTGGTGGTTATGATGGTAGGAGCATATTAATTTACAATGTATTAGACAGTAAAAGACAGGTGGTTAGCAGCTTTTGATTAGAGAGAAGGATAGAGATAGGCATAGCCAAAGAAAGAAAAAAAAGGTGAAAGTATATGATTATGGTGGGGGTATTAATCAGGTATAGTGGGTTTATGTGACAGAAAAAGGGAAGGTTGAAACTAAAAAAAACCCATAGTAGTTGATAATTTATTAGTTGGTTGGTGATCACCTTGTTAATCACATTATTCAACTGTAACTTCTCTGTTTCTCTTTTTAGGAATTTTGTGTGTGGTTGTAAGACAGGTAGATGCTGACCTCCTTTACCACGCCATTCACGCAGCATGCATCAGAGACCTTGATGAAATCCTTGCTGATGACTTGGGATGCGAGGAAGGCAACTAGATTACTCGCTTCAATCATCTGATCTGGTTTGATGTCTTCGTTCTAGAAGCTCGATATACTTGTTTTAAGTATTGGTTAGAACACACACACAGTTGGAACATGCTCCCTAATAATAGACTTTGCGCGGCTGATGTTATGCTCTACCTATAATAACAGCTTTAATGTTTTTATCATTAACTCTGATGATTAAATCCCCTCTGTGTTATTTTTGAAGGTGATTATTTTAGGTTCAATTTTATGTGATGGGTAATAATGTTGCCTGTGATTGAGCAATTGAAGATTCACCTCTGCTTTCACTCAAGTGATGATTAAAGTGACATTACAGTGTGTTACTAAAATGATGAACGTAGCTTGCTTAAAGGATACCCCCACCATCTTTATTCCTAGTGATTAGATATGATGATCATTGAAATATTAAAAAAAAAAAAAAGGTTTAAAATCCTTGCCCTTGAATCAATGAAATGATACAGTTCTTATGAATTCCTTTTACATCAGATTGAGGTCTGTCATCATGATTGGTTAGATGAAAGAAAAGGGAAAAAGGACAAAGAACAAAACAAGTAAATTTATCAAAAAAAAAAGCAAATACCGTTCTTGTTATTTTTTTTTTCCGCCTTTATAGGAAAAGATGTTCGAAAATACTAGGCAACCAAAGTGACTGAGGCATGATCTTGAAAGAATGATGAAATTTCCAAAGTGTTTATGTGTATCTTGAGGTTGTAAAAAAACTTATCTGATCATGGTTGCAAAACTTGATTTTCCCTAGCCTCACTCAAAGATGTTTGTTTGAAAAACAATAAATGGAAGTATTAATAGATGGGAAATATGTGAAAATTTGGTTCCCCCCCCCCCCTTAATTAAGTACACTTTTGTTCGACTATTGCAGAAAATAAATGATCATGGAGAAAAAAAAAGGAGATTAAGGTTTGTGCAACATCATTTAGTATAGTTACAACCTTTCAAATTAAGAAAATATATATTAAAGCATCCTTAGGAGTCGACCAACAAAATTGATAAGTATTAACACAAGACTGAAAAGGTTTGTGTGACATTATTTAGTATGCGTGCAATTATTTGAAATGGGAACGGAAAAATGTGATGAAATAACTTATGTCATAGATTATATAGCCTTTCAAAGTAGGAAAACCTTGTGGATCATAGAACCTCAAAATACTGAAAACCCTTGAATAGAGCCTCAGAATTTGATAGAAAACAAACTAAAAGCATCGTAGATTATAGAATTTGAAATTGATCCTCAGAAGTTGATAAAATAAACGAATCGATGGATTGTAGCATTTGAAATTAAGACTTACATTTTGATTAAAAAAAACTATGCATTACAACCTTTGAAATCGAGCCTCAAACTTTGACACCGGACAAAATAGCGATTATCCTGCAGGCTAGTTCAACAGACAATTCACAAGGAAAAGATACAAGAGATTCACTCAAAAAAGCACAGATGCGCTGATCTGCCAACTCAAGGTATCTCAGTGCCAACAACGTGCTATTTAACAACTCAACATCGTCTGACTCGGATCCTCCTGCATCAAACTTTTATTGAAAAACATAGAAATTTTTAGAATATTGTCTTTGAAATTGAACCTCAAAATTTAATAGAAAATTGGAAAAATGCACCCCCCCCCCCCAAAAAAAATAATAATAAATAAAATTTGTTGATTATAGCCTATGAAATAGATCCTTCAAATTTGTTAGATAAAAAAATCGTTAATTATAGGCTTAGAAATTGAACCCCAAATTTTGATGAAAATAAGATAAATTTGTTATTATAGCCTTTGAAATTGAGCATCAAAACTTGATAGAAAACCCTGAAAAAATTGTGGATTATTGCCTTTAAGATTGAGCCTCAAACTTGATGAAAATCTTAGAAATTCATGAATTATAGCCTTGAAATTGACCTCAAATTTTGGTAAAAAAAGTAATGGATTATATTCTTCAAAATTAACGAGCTTCAAAAAATGTTAAAGAACCCAAAATTTTTTTAATCGATTAATCCCTTCCACCCCAAATGCCGCTAACAAGGTTTGTACCCTGCACTAGTGCTTCCATCCTCAACAAGTCTACTGTTGAGCTAGTACCCCATTGGGTGTTAAAAAAACTCATAAATCCGTTGATTATAGCCTTTGAAATTGAGCGCCAAAATTTGATAGGCAAATATCGCAAAATATTGAAACTGAGCATCAATTTTTTAAAAAAAAGTCATAAATCTGAAAATTATAGTGTTTGAAATTGAGCTTCAAAGTTTGATAATAAAAGTGCAAAAATCATGCATTATAGCTTTTGAAATTGAGCCTCAAGTGTAATTGAATAAATTTTAGAAAATTGTGAATTATAAGCCTTCAACATTGAGCATCAAGAATTACCCAAAAAAAAAATTGAGAAGATCATGGACAATAGCCATTGACATTGAGCCTCAAAGGTACGTAGAAAAACATCGAGAAAATCGTAGATTATAGCATTTGAAATTAAGCCTCAAAATGGGAAAAAATTATAGATTATAATCTTTGAAATTAAGCTTAAAGAGTTATAAAAAAAACTTGAGAAAATCGTGGACTAAAGCCATGGATATTAAGCCTAAAAGGTAAATGGGAATTTGAAAAAATCGTGGACTATGGTATTTGAAATTGTGCTTCAAGAGTTATTGAAAAAATTGTGGACTATAACGAAAAAATCTCGACTATAGCCTTTGAAATTGAGCTTCAAAAGAAAATGAAAAAATATGAGAAAATCGTGGACTATAGCTTTTGAAATTGAGCCTCAAGAGTAATCGAAAAAAGATCAAGAAAATCATGAACTATAGGCTTTGATTAAGCTTCTAAGGAGGAAGTCAATGCGGTTGCAGATGCTTTGGCAGGTTTACCACAGGTTAAGATGCTACTTGCAGTTTTGATAGATCGTTGCTCCCTAGAAGACCAAAAGAGCTTCTTAGGCTAGACAAGGAACATACTGCATACATACATGTACCTGGTTAAAATGTTTTGTCTAGTATTTCCAATACTTTTCTAGTAAAGTCGTAATATACCCCAATATATTTTTATTCTATTTCAGAAGTTAATAAAGGTCTAGCATCCCACCGTTGCTCCTACCTTCTAGAGGTTTTTTTTTTTTTTTAAATAGTGAAAACCTTGGATTATAGTATTTGAAATTATGCCTCGACAATTATCGAAAAAATATGGACCAGCCTTTGATATTGAGCCTCAAAGATAGGTGAAAAAAAATCGTGGATTGCAGCCTTTCAAGTTAAGCTTCAAAAGTTACCGACAATAATCGAGAAAAGGGTGGATATATCCTTTGTTATTGAGCCTCAAAAGTAGATTAAAAATCGAGAAAATCATGGACTTTATAGCTTTTTGATATTGAGCCTTAAAAGTAGATGAAAAAAGCAAGAAAATCATGGATTATAGCCATTGAAATGGAGCTCCAAGAGTTATAGAAAAAATGAGAAAATCATGGATTATAGCCTTTGAGAATCGTGTATTGTGGTTGTTGAATGTGAGCCTTCATAGTTATCGCAAAATCATAGTGAAAATTATGGACTACAGCCTTTGAAATTGAGCCTCAAAGTAGATTAAACAAATTGAGAAAATCTTGAATTATATCCTTTGAAATTGAGCCTTAAGAGTTATTAAAAAATACAGAAAATAGTGGACTATAACATTTGATATTGAGCCCCAAAGTTACATGAAAAAACTGATAAAATCGTAAATCATGGTCTTAATTTGAAATTGAGCCTCAAAAGTAGATTAAAAAAATCTAGAAAATCATGGATTACAACCTTTGACATTGAGCATCAAGAGTTACCCAAAAAAGAAAGAGATACCAAAAAAAGTGAGAAGATTGTGGACTATAGCCTTTTGATATTAGCTTCAAAAGTAGAATAAAAAAAATGATAAAATCATGGATTATAGCCTAAAAAATTATCATAAATATATCAAGAAAATCGTGGACTATATAGCCTTTGACGTTGAGGCTATTAGGACGAATGAAAAAAATCGAGAAAATCACGGATTGTAACCTTTGAAATCGAGCATCAAGAGTTATTGAAAAAAATTGCGAAATTTGTAAACTGTATCCTTTGAAATCGAGCATTTAAATAATATGAATTAAATCAAGAAAATCATAGATTATAGCCTTTGAAATCCAACCTCATGATTTATCAAAAAAAAAGAAAAGGAAAACCATACTATATTATTTGAAAATTATTGTCAAAAGAATATAAAGTAAATATAGAAGATCATGGGTTATAGCCTTCAAAATTGAGATGAAAATCGTAGACAATAGCCTTTGAGATTAAGCCAAAAGAGTTATAAAAAACATAGAAAAATTGTGAACTGTAGCCTTTGAAAATGAACCTCAAAGTAGATGAAAAAACCCCGAGAAAATCGTGAATTATAGGCATTGAAATAGAGGTTCAAAAGTAGAGAAAATATTTACGTGAGTCTGTGATCATGTTCTTTGTAAACCCGTTCTTTGGTTTATCTTATGGCCTTCAATACTTTAATTGGTATCAGAGTCATGTTCATCTTCTCTAGGGGGAATAGTATTGTGATTCCTAGGTACTGTTAGTCAGCCGTTGATGACGTTGGTCAGCCTTTAGGTATGTTGGTCAGTCGTAGAGCCCTTTGTAAGTCGCAGAGTTTGCGCAATTGCTAGGGTTAGGTGGTCCCATATCGGTGGTCCAGTCGTAGGTGGTCCGAGTATAGTGTTCCAACCTTCAACATCTCAAAATTTATGAAAATGTCTTTCATTTCAAAATTTACCCGAGCTTCTAGCTCTAGACAAAGTAACCCAGATTTACAAAATAGGATGGAATGTAGAATTTCAGAAGTTGAACAAAATTTACAAAAATGGTCCATACCAAAAGTTCCTTACAAACAAATTTACCAAGTTTCACAATCAATCTTTTCTCAAAAATCTGAAGACCTCATAGACATTGTTGAATAGACAGTGCCTTTTGATGGTTCTTTAGAATCAAAACAATTAATTTCTTCAAATACCCTTGAATTTCTCAAAAATCAAGATCAAGTATATCCATATTGGTCTGATTCAAGTTGGAATCAAACCTCTTACAAGAATTGGCCTTGATACTTGTTGTGCCTTAATCGCTCTTCGCAACTGTATACACAACAAATTCCATGATTCTCTGCTTGGAATTGCAGAATCTACCTTGGCCATGGGTTCAGTCAACTTCGACTATTATCCCAATTTCTCAGTGTCTCTTAAGGATCCAAATGTCCTTGAAACACTGACCCTCAATATCCAGACATCTGGTTTCGACATGTTCCAGGATCTAAGCCTCTTGCTATATTTTTTTTATTTTCTTCTTTTTTATTTAAAAAAAAATCACCCACAAAGCCATGAAGACTCAATTGAGTCCAAAAGCTTTGATGGAGTCTGAAAAGGTTATACAATCTTATTTCAGGCAAACAAAGACAAAACCAGTGTTATTGTTCCAAAGACAATCCACTGGAATCAAGTTACTCTTCCAGTAACTTGGCAGGTCCAATCAACCCCGAGAAGGCCTCTTCCTAGTTTGTTTAGTCAGGTTCTGACTCTTGAAGATGGAACTGTTGAATTACAGTTCTCTAAATCAAGAAAAACTAGATTACAGCCTCTAGATTTCCAATCAGGACGTAGATCTAAATCATCCTTTAGAACTGCTCCTACTCAAATCCCCAGAACTCCACCTCCTGAGGATCTTCCTCATCTTGATCTGGCTAATTTAAGGAATCATCCTTATCATCCCTAGATCCCACAACCCATTTACAATCGACCATCAGAACATCCTTCTGATAGATCTCCAACTCATTCTGAGATGACAGATCTTGCTCAATTAAATACTTTAACCACTGAATTTGTTTTAAACAAACAAAAATTTAAAGACGAATTTTCTATGGATTACAATTCTGACAAAAGAACAACATTATTGTCAAACTACTTCTGATCAACGGATTAGTTTAGGAAAAATGTTCTACCAATTCTGTGAAGATATCAAAGATCATATGCCATTCTTAGAATGGTATGAATCCATTTATCTTTCACAATTGAATGTTGTCAAGAATGCTTCTAAACCTTGGCATCTGAAATTTTATTTATTGTTGAATCAGTCTTGCCTCATTTAGAAGAAATTCATATACAAACTCAAGGACTGACTATCACAGCCTTTCCTTTCAAAAATCCAACTTCTCTTTCTGAATCCACAGGAATATCGAAGATTATTGAGCAAAATAATTATACCAATATTTTGCTTAATGAAATTGGCCAACAATTGACTTTTCTTCTTGTTCCAGAAATGAAAAGTTCTACAACCCAAAAAAAAACCAAACCAATTACATTTTTTCAACCTTATACAATCGAATATGATGCCCTTTATTCTCTTCCACATATCATGGAAGAGATTAATCGAAGACTTGCAGCTTTGAATATTCAAACTTCACCTGTCTTCGATAAGGCTTTATCTTCAAAGAGACAAATTAACACTCTGTTTCATATTGGTTCTGATTCTTCTGATAATGAACCAGACATTATGTATGAATTGGATTGACTTCAAAGATTTGAAGCAAATCCAATGCGTTCATCAAGAACTCATACCAATTCAAATCCTTTGCCAACAACTAGGAATTATTATCCTAGGCCAACTTACCCTGATATGCAATATGAAGAAAAATATTTGCAAACATTCGGTTCTTTTTCTACAAACAATATCTATACTTGGATTATAGATGAATGTACTGAAGAAAATATTATCGAATTAACGCAAGAAATGGTTATGATGGCTGCTGCTCATCGCAGTGAAGGCAAATCTGATCATAGTATTGTAGGGGTTATTATTGCTGGCTTTGCCGGACAATTAAAAGAATGGTGGGATAATTACCTTACTCCTATGGAGCAACAAAGCATTTTTCAATCTATCAAATTTGATTTTAATGGACAACCTATCAAAGCTGAAAATGGTGAAAACAGTCCTGATATTGTCAGTACATTGATTTTCGCTATTCTTAAGCATTTCATAGGCGATCCTTCAAAGTTTCAAGACAAATCTCGTGATCTTTTATGATCATTAGATGCAAATCTCTTAGTCATTTCAGATTTTACAAGGATGTTTTCTTAAAGAAAGTTATGCATCAAAATGAGGCTAACAATCCTTTTTGGAAAAGGAAATTTCTTTCAGGATTACCTCTTGTTTTCACAGATATCGTAAAGATAAGCTGCAATCTGAATACAATGGCAATATTTCTTTTGAACGACTTATGTTTGGAGACTTAATTGCTAAGATCAATTAAGTTGCTTTGCAACTTTGTAATGACATTCGTCTCAAAGCCCAACTTAAAAGACAAAACATTTCTGGTTCTAATGAACTTGGATATTTTTTTCAACAGTATGGCTATGAGCTCTTAGCAAGACATTTCCCTAAGACTTCCAAATAAAAGTATCGGTCTCATCCTGCCCGACACTTTAAGTCCAAAAAGAATTATGGCCCAAAACAAATAAAACAGTACAATAACTATTACAAAAATCCCACTCGACATGGCACTCACAAAAACACAAAGGCCCAATTGTTCAAAAACCCATTTGTTTTAAATGTGAAAAACCGGGTCATTATGCAAAAAATTGCAGCAGCCCAAAAATTCATGAGCTTGACGCTGATGAAAACATTAAGCAAATGTTCACTACAATTTTACTCAATTCTGAGTCTGATTCTTATCCATCTGATGACGACCTTTAAGTCTATCAAATTAGGAATGAATCTAATTCTTCTGATCATGAAGAATCGGATCAAGATCATTGTGCTAAAGCTTGTACATGCAACGCTTTAAACACTATCAATATGCTCTCAAAAACTAAAGAATCAAGTATTCTTTAGATTTTGTTGATCGCATTGATGATCCTAAACTCAAAACTGAGTATTTGACTCATATAAAAAACACAATCACTCACAAACCGGTTCCTGAAATAATGAACCCTTTTTATAATCATAAAGATATCATCAATAGATTCCGAACTCCTTCTCAGAATTTTGTTTCTATTCCTGATTTACAATCTGAAGTTAATATCATGAAAAAAGAAATTTCCCAGCTTAAGCAAGGTCAAACTTGGCTTACTCAACAGCTGTTGAACCAACAGGTTCAAAATGCAATCTCTGTTCCTGATATTCCTTCTTCTTCAAATCAAGAGATTCAACCAACAATTGAACCAGCTTTTCTCAATGAATTAAATACAGTCACCTATCACAAATGGTATATCAATGCGACTCTTGTTATCTACAAGAATTTCACAATCAATACATTTGCTTTAGTTGATTCAAGGGCTGATTTAAACTATATTGCAGAAGGAGTTATTCCTTCTCCGTATTATGAGAAAATGACTCAACAACTATTTACTACTAATAGTAAATTAGATGTTCGGTACAAATTGGTTGGTGCTCATATTTGCCAAGAAAAAAATTGTATTCAACAGGATTTTCTGTTAGTTAAAGATATGTCTCAAAAAATGATTTTGGGAACACCATTCCTAACTACTCTCTATCCTTTTGATGTTACAAGTGAAGGTATTTCTACCAATATTCTTGGTAATAAGATTATCTTCAAATTCTTGTGCAAAACAAAAACTGCTGAAATTAACTCCCTTAAAATAGACAAATGTTTTCTCAATTTTATTTCTAAAAAAAGACAACATTTACATTTTCTCAAAAATGAGATTGCTAATCGCAAAGTCGATGATCAGCTCAAAGACACACAAACCAGAATTGTTCATTTTATGGAACAATTAACCTCAGAACTTTGTTCTGATCTTCCAAATGCTTTTTGGAATCGCCATCGCCATGTGGTTCGATTATAATATGATCCTTCCTTTTGTGAATCTAAGATTCCTACAAAAGCTCATCCTATACAAATGAATTCCAAATTAATGGAATTTTTCAAATCTGAAATCCAGAGTTTGCTCTCAAAAAATTTGATTCGTCATTCCAAATCCCCTTAGAGTTGTGCAACCTTTTATGTCATAAAACCTGCTGAACTCGAACGAGGATCTCCTCATCTTGTCATCAATTACAAGCCTTTGGACAAAGTTTTACAATGGATTAGGTATCCAATACCTAATAGGAGAGACCTTATTAAGATATTAGACTCAGCACGTGTCTTCTCCAAATTTGATCTAAAATATGGATTTTGGAAAATTCAAATCCATCCCCATGATCGTTACAAGACTGCATTCAATGTTCCTTTCGGCCATTATGAATGGAATGTTATGCCTTTTGGCCTCAAGAATGCACCCAGTGAGTTTCAAAATATCATGAATGATATTTTTACTCCTTTTTCTCATTTCTCAATTGTGTATATCGATGATATATTGGTTTTTTCTTCCTCCTTAGAAGACCATTGGAAACACTTGTATCAATTTTCAAAAATTATCAAAAAAAATGATTTAGTTCTTTCTCCTACAAAAATTGACATTTTTCAAACAAATGTCAGATTTTTAGGTCACAAAAATCATTTTGGGATGATCACTCCAATCTCTAGAGCTATAGAGTTTGCTGATAAATTCCCTGATGAAATTAAAGACAAAAATCAATTACAAATATTTTTAGGTTCCTTGAATTATGTTGAGAACTTTTACAAAAATCTCAGAGTTTTACTTAAGCCCTTGTATGCAAGACTTAAGTCTAGCCCAAGCCCATGGACCGAAGCCCATTTTCAAATAGTTCATCAAGTCAGAGCCTAAGTCAAAAGTCTTCCTTGTCTAGGGATCTATAGTCCTGAAGCCTTCAAGATTGTAGAAACTGATGCATCTAACCTAGGGTATGGGGGTGTCCTTAAACAACGTCTTCCTGATTCTACACAAATACAATTGGTCCAATACCATTTTGGTATTTGGAATTCTGCCCAAATCAATTATTCAACTGTCAAAAAAGAAGTTTTATCAATTGTTTTGTGCATCATGAAATTTCAAGATGATTTGTTTAATCAAAAGTTTTTATCACGTGTTGATTGCAAATCCGCCAAAGAGATTTTAACCAAAGATTTTTAAATCTTGTTTCCAAACAGATTTTCGCCAGATGACAATGTCTTTTGTCTGCTTTCAATTTTGATATTGAGTATATAAAAAGAAAAGATAACTCTCTTGCAAATTTCCTAACAAGATTCAGATGAAGACGAAGCTCCAACAGTTCCACTCAATGAAGATGATTGTTTTGACATCTTGTTGCTACATGCATGAATCTGATCCTACAAGCATCATTGTGTTTTAAGTCATCATGACTTTTGCCACAATTTTTACAAAGGCATCTGCCACCTCCATTACAAGACAATGTCACTTTCGGCCAACAAACAACATCATTACAAAGCAACCACATGAAGCCACTATTCACGTACTCAAGTCAAAAGTTGAAGCATCTTCAACTATTCCAACCACTACAATTACTTCAAGACAAAGCTTCTCCATTCAGCTATTTCATGATTACAAAGGACAAATGTCCATTCTTCACCCACTCTCCACTTAGTCACGAGAAGCTTATCTTTTCAATCATTGTATTCCTTGAAGGCTATAAGAGCCAGTTTATTTCCCTTTGTTTAGCATCCAAGTTTTTTAGATGTAACCCCTTAGCTCTTATCTTGTAAGTTTCTATTTCCTAAGTCTTTCTCTGTATTTTCTACTTTATAAATATAAGCATGCATTCTGTTTATCTTCTTATTTTATCAAAATCTTTCTAAGAACTATTCCTATTACACTACTACAGATATAGGCTTGCATAGCGCTTAAAAATAGGCTTAGATAGCGGTAGCTTAGATAGCGCTCAAAAAGCGCTATGCAAGGCGTGTACTTGAATAGCACTTCGCTTAGATAGCGCTTTAAAAAGCGCTATCTAAGCGTTTATTTTTTTTTTAATTAACTTCAATAGCGCCTTCTAAAGCGCTATGTAAGCGCTAATTTTTTTTTAAATTAGCTTAGATAGCGCTTAAAAAAGCGCTATTTAATTTAAATGAATTTTTTAAATTAGATTTGTTTATCTGCTAAGATAGCGTGTAAATAAGCGCTATGGAAGTAATTAGATTGTTCTTAGCTAGCACTAAAAGAAGCGCTATTGTAGTATATATGTTAAACTTAGATAGCGCTTATTTGAGCGCTATCTAAGTTATTTAATTTGTTTTTTCTATTTTTCCGATACCGATTTTCTGGGCTAAATATAATATTTAATATAATAATGACAACGTTCAATCAATCAATAAAGACACAACCTGATAACTAACTGTTTCTCATTCATTCAAAATATAATTTAAGCATTCATACAAAATTCAATAAAGATACAAAATTGTTCTCAATCACGGTATCCCAAGCTTTGCCACTCAAACTGTAACGGATCAAGAACTTGAGGACATCAAGAGGGAAGTAGAAGATGATGTTGTATAACCAAATCACTCCTGCCCATCCCCACCCTATGCCTTGGATCATTGCAAAGTCCCAGTTTGCATAAACAACTATCAATATAGCCACCTTAACACAATGGATGGATAAATTGTCAGTTTTAATGGAGAATACAGATATATTCAATGGCATGAAACATCATTTATACTCACCAATTGAGCGGCAAGGAAGGCACTAACAAGCAACACGCCTGGTCGTTCAACAAAGGACCAACTCTGAGATCGGGTCACAAAGATGAGAGCCTGGCTCACTATGCTCACTTGGAGATAGAGAGCTGCAGTGAGTTCTTCGTTGTTGTGCCTGATTGATCTCACGCCAAATGTTTTCTGCACATTATATCATTTGGTAGACAATGAGTAGGATCAGTATGATTAATATATACTAATTGATATATAAGATGTTGCACGTGTTCTTTGGACAGGAGACTACTTACTGAGAAGAAATCTGTCTCACAGGAAGCCCAAAAGAAAATCACAGTCATGATAGCAAGATATGTGCCAAGTAGCTTGCATTAATAAACATAAGGTCATAAATATAACAAAGCATTTAGGATGTGGAGCTCATCAGGATCTTCTACGTTTTTCAACATCGCAATACTCATATCCCAACCATATAATTACTTCATCCATGACAACTCAACAACTAAAAAATGATTTTACCATGTGAACGATAGAGATGAGCCCTGCACGACATCCAATTAATTGCAAACTCTGGTTTTCACAGGGAAAATAATGAAGGCTTTGCGAGTAATGTTGCAGGAAAGACAGGAAAGATATTCAGTATACCAAAATAAGCGTTGGTACAGTGGACGGATAAGGACCAGTTTTGAAGCTAACTTGGAAGGCTGAAAGCTGCCAGATTGCTATTGATAGGCCAAGGAGCAGAACTAAACAAACATTCAGTAGTTGAATGACTGCTCAGATGCAGCTGAAGCAGTTAATGGAAGACAGAGACTTGCTTGGACTGAGACTTCAAAGTTACTGAAACCAAAAGATTTCTAGAACCTTGATAATAGATTCCCATAATATAGCAGCATCGATATATGACAGTAATCTAACTTCTATTCTAATATCAATCAATTTCCTGATTTAACAACATAACTTAATAAAAAAAACCAAAAGATAGAATGCTGCTGTATTGAATTATTTGCAAAAGTAAACATTAAATAGAACTTAATAAAAAAAAAACAGAGTTTAAGTATTGGATTACTTGTCATGAGGAGGAATAGACAAATGACTGTGAGTTTCGCATTGCCACCAAGTGATTCCTGGAGCAAGTGAGTCAAGCAGGAACTTTTGTATGGCACATTTGGAGATATTTCAATTTGAGCACCTGTTTCAGCAAGAATATATCAGAAGGATACACCAAATTTTCTTGCCTTATTTCCAAATTTTCTTGCCTTATTTTCAGCAAGAATATATCAAAGATGTGTGATCGAATCAGCTGGAAAAAAAAAAATATATATATATATATATATATATATATATAACGACTGAGCCATCCTTTGGGTCACTCAAGCTTGACAAGGTAAGGTATTAAATTGGAACTTCGAAGAAAAGACATTCAAAATTTCTTCATATAAAAGCAACAATACCCAACCCAAGTTGCAACCCTATATTCAAAAATTACCCCTTTCCTTAAGTTTCGTCGACACGTGCATTGCGAGAAACACCCACATAGCCACAACCATAGCAATGGACATGCACAACTAGGGGCATAGACAACCAACATGTAATGGAAGCCCAAAAACAAAATCTAAAATGCATGAGACCTGACAACAGTCCAAGAAATGCTTAACGAAAACAAAAAAAATACAGTCCAAATTTGATGCTTAACTCAAACAAAAAAATATATGTTCATTACCTTTGTTGATTGCTTAGTCAATCGAATCAATTAGGTTCCAGTCAGTAGAAGTTGATGCTAATCAGTTGACTAATTGGCTTCTACTAATCAATAAAATTGATTGGATTCCTATAAAAGCATAATATGAGCTGAATCAGTGATTATCCCAAACTAAATAGCAACAAGAAATAAAAAATAAAAAAATAAAAAGTTTGTTGGCACAACTAAAACATCAAAACCACCAAAAACAATGAGAATCCAAATTCTGAATATTAAAAAGAACCACCCCAACACCTACCCCTTTTATGAAAACACCCAATTTTTTGGGCTGAATCAACTACTATTTCATGTTTACTCAATCAACTACTATTTCATTTCACTCTAGCATATACAGCGGGAAACCGCATTTAGTTTAACATACATAAGAAGCTGCCAGCATTGAAGTTCCAATGAGATGGAACTCGTGATTTTACAGAACAAAAGGTCTCCAACTAACGGAAGTCATTTTATTTTCATCTAAGTTACCTCGGGCATAACCATGAATTCTCCAATGTGCTTTCTGGATCAAATCCCACACAAAAAGCATGGTACCTGTATCAATAAAGATACTGAGAACAGTTAGTAAAAATCAAAATTTGATGGATCAAATATGTTCATGGTAAATTACAAACACAGCCAATCAACCAGAGTTCATTACATTGGTGTCATGTGGGATCATGCACCAAATAACTTGCCCTAGCCAAACAAGGCCGACAACAAAGCATATAAGACTTCACATATTCAAATGCCCAATTTACAAGATCTGGAAAAAGACATCTCTTTGAAACTAGACTTTGATGCCCAATTGCATATACAGACTATTTGAAAGCCCCTACATTATGAAAGTTAAATTTGATTCAACCACAGTACCACACTGAAACCACATAAAGACCTTGTAGGAAAGACATATTTTGCACAACATATTTAAAATGATCTTTTAGACATGAGGATCAAACAATATACACCAATACCAATGTCATATTTACACTATAATCAGAAAAATATAGACCAATTCTTACTTACCTTGATTAGAATTTGTGTTACATCGTCGTAGCTACTAACACATTCTTCACTCAGATTTTCAACATAAAAACCATTCTTGGAATCATCTCTTATCTGGAGAAAGTGAAAAATGCCCTTTAGTTACACTAAACATCTAGACCAAATGAGTCTGATTTAATGAAGAGTAGACATAGAAAGATCTCTACCTCAAGGTTTTGTTGAGTGGGATCGAGCAAATCACCAATTTTCTCATTATATATCTCTAGGAAAGAACATCTACACTGATAATTCATCTGTTTCTCTTCCGAGTTCTCTTTCTCCTAACAACCAATCATAACAACAAATCAGTACACATTTCAAAATTTAATGTTTTCTCTAGCAAATAAAATGTATAAAACAAACCCCACCTTCTGAAACTAAGAAAATAGCATCTAGAAGATGCGTGGAACAACGCCTTGATTGCTACTAGGTAAGTGACCTTCGACCATTGCCCTCGGAGGACCCCACATCGTGTAAGTCTTCCCACTTCCCGTCTTTCAGAAATTTAATCAAACAATTGCAAGCCTTGTCAATCTACTTAAAAAATCAACTAAAAGGTCTAGCAAACTTTTACAAAAAAAAAAAAAAACACAAATCTGATCTCTACCTGTCCATATGATATAATTGAATTGTTAAAACCAGCCAAACAGCTCTTAACCAGTGGAACAAAGCCTCAATCCCATTAGCCTTCAACTTTTCCCTCAAAGGCTTAGAAATCCTAAACCTCGAAGTCGCATTCGGATCCTCTTTTACAGCAGGAGCAGCAACCACCTCTCCATTTTTTTCAACAGATCTAAACTTTTACCACAACAAACCAAACACAGATCAATCAAAAGCTTTTCAAATTCAAACCAAACATTCTAATAAAAGTAACATCAAGAGAAATTAAAAGCAAGCTCACCAGCTTTCATGGAGGCATCAGCCTGGGCAACATTCCTTGCCATGGAAGAGAGCAAAGCAATCCCATGCTCAGCAGCAGCAACAGTATTGGCAGTGGGAGCATTAACAACCAAACACCCAAACTCTGTCGCAGCTTGCAGATCCACATTATCAATCCCTACACCAGCTCTGCCCACCACCTTCAACCTTCCCTTCGCGGCTTCAAACACCTCCCTCGTCACCTTCGTCCCACTCCTCACAATCAAAGCATCACATAGCGAGATCTTCGCACACAACTCCTCTGGTGACAGATTGTACGAGCAATCAACATTCACGAAGGTCCTCAACACCTCCAACCCTGCTTCTCCGAGCTTCTCGGATACGAGAACTGTGGGTTTCGCATCCACCGCAGTGGGTTCTTGTACTCGTGACTTGGAGAGCCTGATTTGAGGCGATTCGAGGGTATTCACTGCTTCGACGACATGAAATCGAGATCGAGAGGTCATTGAGAGAGAAACAGAGTGATGGAGAGAGGGGAGAAAGAGAGATGATCTTGAATAAAGGAGGGAGTTTTTGGTGTCTGAGAGGGAAACTCGAACTGGGGTGAAGATGGATTTCGCGGAGGAAGTCGCCATTGAAGGTATTGGAATGATAAGAGAAGAGAACGAAAGAGAGATATTTAGGGGGTTAGGAAGCGCTATCCTAAATGTAAGTAGCATAGCGCTTCCGAAGCGCTATGCAAGCACTTTAAAAGCGCTATGGTAGCTTTGGTAACGTTTTTTCTCATAGCGTTTTTTAAAGCGCTATCTAAGACATAACTAAGATAGCGCTTAACTGAAAAAAAAATTAAAAGCGCTATTGTAGTGTTTTTTTTTAAAAGACAAATAAGCGATATCCTAGTGCCCACTTGGATAGCTCTTTAAAAAAGCGTTATCTAAGTGGCGTTACCTAAGCTAATATTTGTAGTAGTGTTAGAAAATCTCGTTATATTAGCTGAAACCTAGTATCGACACCGTTATCTTGAACAATTCAAAGAAATGTCTTTTGAAATTTTAGTTTTATTTACTTTAGTTTATAGTTTCTTGTGTATGTTTCTGTGTATCACTATTTAGTTTAAAAGAAATTATCTTATTCAATATTGATTTTCATTTTACCTCTGAGTCTGTGATCATGCTATGTGGTACATAGGAAATAAGAAGCAATTGTCTTATTACTTTACAGCTACCCATACATTGAAAAATAGGAAATCAAATTTCGATAGTGGGAAAATTAATTTTTTTTAACTACATTATGAAATAATAAACAGTGATAATTAAAACTAAATTTCTAATCATCATTAAGAAAGGTAATGCACAAGTACCTATAAACTTTCTAATAAAATTTATGACAAGTTAATCAAATGATTTTATTAAATAATTAAAACTAAATTTCTAATCATTATTACTACATTCTGAAAAGTTTACCAAACGTTAACATAATAATTTGATTAACTTGTCAGTCAATGAAAATTTATAATTGGTTGCTCATAATTAGAATCATTAATATCGATACCTACCAGTGGCATAGGGTGGGAGAGGTTAAGGGTAAAATAAAAATAAAAATAAAGATTATAATTATTAATAAAAGAGTTATTGTTGGTCATAAAAGTATAAAATTAGGTTTTTATTTGTTTAGGAAGGGTAAAGATGTCTTATAACTTTATGAGTTAACCTACATTAATAAAAGAGTCATTGTTGGTCATAAAAGTATAAAAATAGGCACAAATTAGTCATTACAACAACTACGATATATAAATGGTCTATTTTGTGAAAAAGTGTGATTTAAAAGTCATTTTTCGAAGAAAAAAATTGTAAATCGCGGATCAAAACCTTTGAGATTGTTCATCCAAAGTCGATGTAAGTGAAAAAATCGTGGGTTGTACCCTTTGAAATTGAACCTTAAATGTATATGAAAAAAGCAATGATTATAGTTTTCGAGATTTTTTTTCTCAAAGGTAGAAGAAAAATCGAGAAAAAGTGGATAATAGATTTTGAGATTGAGACTCAAAAGTATATGAAAAAATAGAAGAAAATCGTCGGTTATAGCCTTCGAAATTGATTCTCAAAGGTAGAGGAGAAAATATCAGAAGAGCGTAGATTATAGCCTTCAAAATTGAGCCTCAAAGATAGATTAAGAAATCGAGAAAATCATTCATTATAGCCATTAAAATTGAGCTTCAAAAGAAGATAAACTTTTTTGTGAAAATCATGAATTATAATATAATAGATTGAACAACAAAAGTAGAAGAAAAATATGAGAAAAATTGTAGATTGTAGCCTCTAAAATTGATCCTCAACGATATATAATAAAAATGAGAAAATCATGGATTACAGCCTTCGTGAATGAGCCTCAATGGTAAATGAGAAAAAAAATTATATGAAAAAATTGAGACTCAAAAGTAGATAAAAAAAATGAGGAAGTTGTGGGTTATAGCATTAGAGATTTAGCTCAAATTATATGAAAATATGAGAAATTTGTGGGTTATATAGGCTTTAAAATTGAACCTCAAAGGTAGATTACAAAAACCGTGAATTATAGTTTTTGAGATTGGGCTTCAAAGGTAGATAAAAAATTCTTTGATTATACCATTTGAGACTCAGTCTCTGAAGTATATTAAAAATATGAAAAAATCATGGATTATAGAGTTTGAGCCTCAAAGTTAGAGGGAAAAAAATGAGAAAATCGTGGATTATAGCCTTTGAGATCGACTCTCAAAAGTAGATGAAAAACTATAAGAAATCGTGGGTATAGTCTTTGAAATCGATCATGCAAGGTAGATGAAAAATAGAGAAAATCGTTGTTTATAGCCTTTGGGATTAAGTTCAAAAAAATGATTAAATATTGTGAAAATCATGAATTATAATATTTAAGATTGATCCTAAAAAGTAGACAAAAAATTGAGAAAATTTTGGGTTATAGCATTTGAAATTTATTCACAAATATAGATGAAAAATATGAGACACCGTGGATTAAAACTTTCAAGATTAAGCCTCAAATGTAGATAGAAAAAATATGAGAAAATCGTGGTTTATAGAATTTAGATTGAAGTTAAAAAGTAGATTAAAAAAATATGAAAATGTCATTGGTTATATGCTTTGACATTGAACCTCAAATGTAAATGAAAAAAATATGCGAAAACCATTGATTATAGTCTTCAAAATTGAACCTTAAAGGTAGACAAAAAATATGAGAAAATCGTGAGTTATAGCCTTTGAAATTGATCCTCAAAGTTAAGATGAAAAAATATCATAACATCGTAGATTATAGCCTTCGAGATTGAGCCTCAATGGTATATGAAAAAGAAAATTGTTGATTATAGCCTTTGATATTGAGCTTCAAAAGGGGATTAAAAAAATTGTGAAATTTTGTAAACTATTGCATTTAAGATCGAGCCTCAAAGTACGAGAAAATTATGGGTTACATCCTTTGAAATTGATCCTCAAAGTTATATTAAAAAAATGAGAAAACCGTGAATTATAGCATTCGAGATTGAGCTTCAAAGGTAGAAAAACAAATCATGGATTATAGCCTTTGAGATTAACCCTCAAAGAAGATGAAAATATATGCAAAAATGGCAGATTATAGCTTTTGAAATTGAACCTCAAAAGAAAATGAAAAAATATGAGAAAACAATAGATTATAGACTGTGAAATTAAACCTCGAAGGCAAATAAAAAAACTTGAATATAGCCATTGAAATTCTGGTCAAGAGTCATCGAGAAAAATATCAAGAAAACCATGGAAATGGCCAATACTATTGAGGCTCAAAGTTAGGTGAAAAAATCAAGAAAATTGTAGCTTATAGCCTTCAAGATTTAGACTCAAAATTAGATTAAAATATGAGAAAATTGTGGATTATAGTCTTTAAAATTGATCATCAATGGTAAATGAGATAATATGATAAAAACATGGATTAGAGCCTT
Source organism: Berberis thunbergii (assembly GCA_003290165.1). Classification (NCBI taxonomy): domain Eukaryota; kingdom Viridiplantae; phylum Streptophyta; class Magnoliopsida; order Ranunculales; family Berberidaceae; genus Berberis; species Berberis thunbergii. The sequence goes on along the minus strand of QNQO01001333.1, from coordinate 253,512 downwards.
CAAGATTGTGCTCCTAACATGAAAAAATCGTGAAAATCATGGATTATAGCATTTGAGATTGATCCTCAAAGTAGATGAAAATATATGGGAAAATAATAAATTATAGCCTTTGAAATTGAACCTAAAAATACATGAAAAATATGAGAAAATTGTAGATTATAAACTATGAAATTGAGCCTCAAAAGTAGATAGAGGAAATTGAGAAAATCGTGGATAACAACCTTCGAGATTGAGTCGCCAATGTAGATAAAAAAATTTGTTTCTTATATCATTCAAGACATGGCCTTGGAAGTAGATTAAAAAAGAGAAAATTGAAGATTATAAATTATGGAATTGACCCTTAAAGGTAGAATAAAAAAAATGTGAGAAAATCGTGGATTGTAGCCTTTGAAATTGACTCGTAAAAGTAGATAAAAAATATAAGAAAATCGTGGGTTATAGCCTTTAAAATCTATCATCCAAGGTAGATGAAAAAATATGAGAAAACTGTGGTTTATAGCCTTCAAGATTGAGCATCAAAGACAAATAAAAAATCCAAGAAAATCGTTGAAGTAGCCTTTGAGATTGAGCTCCAAAAGTGGATTATAAAAATTGTGAAAATTGCAAATTTATAACACTTAAGATTGAGCCTAAAAAATAAATGAAAAACAAATCGTGGGTAAAAGACATTCAGATTTATTCTCAAAACCAAATGAAAATTTGTAAGAAATAATCATGGATTATAACTTTTGAAATTAAACCTCAAAGGTAGATTTAAAAAAAGTTTTGAAAATTGTGGATTATAAACTTTGAGACTATGCCTCAAAAGTAGATAAAAATAAGAAAATCATTGGTTATAGGCTTTGAAACTGAACCTCAAAGGGAGACAAAAAATCAAAAGAAAATTGTTGATTATAGTCTTTGAAATTGATATTCAAAGGTAGATGAAAAAATATAATAAAAATGTGGATTGTAACCTTCAAGATTTAGCCTCAAAGGTAGATACAAAATCGAGAAAATCATTCATTATAGCCTGTGAGATTGAGCTTCAAAAGAGGCCTAAAAATGTTAAAATCGCAGATTATAGCAATTGAGATTGAGCCTCCAAAGTAGATGGAAAATAAGAAGAAAAAAATCGGGTATGGGATGGACGGGACGGGACGGGATGAACATGTACTAAATAACCACAAATTAAGAATAACAAAATAATTTCATCTCATATTGCTCAAATACCAATGATGCCAAATTTATGTACTTATAACTTTTGTCATAACAATATTAAATGTCATGTAAAATTTATGGCCCAATAAACTTACGATTTTTTTGTCAAGCATCCTCTATGTGCAAAACTAATATAAGTTCGAAAATGAAAAATATTGCTCATTGAACGAATTTCCAACTACATAACTCATAGTGCTAAACTAACTTAAACTATCATTTGCATTTATTTTCTACAAGAATAATGGTCTTATAACTAATTTAAAATGTGAAAATACATCAATTTTTATTGGTTCTATTTGACCTAAAATATCCAAACCAGAGTCTCTATCTAAACAAAGAATACCAAATCAAGCTTTTAAATTTTCAAATAGTAGATGTTTGATTTAAATGCAACACATCCTAAACTTTCCTTTAGAAGAGTAGCTTGATTAAATATAATAACAATAAATATTAAATAAATAAGTCTGGGATGGGTCGGGTAAGATTGAAAATCTCCATCACGGTCTCATCCCACACTAGATCAGGACAGTACGAGATCGGGATGAGTTTGATCAATTTTAAAAGGACTAGAAAAAATCGAGATGGGATGGGACGAGATCGGGAAAAAAAAAATTCACCCCTAGTAAAAAAATTTCAAAATCGTGCATTATAACCTTTCAAATTGAATCTCAAAGGCAGTTGAAAAAATTGAGAAAATTATGGACAATAGCCATTGAAATTGAGGTCAAGATTCATAATTTTTTTGAGATAATCATGAAAATCATCAATAATATTGAGCCTCAAAGGTATGAGAAAATTGTTGATTATAGCATTTGAGATTCAGACTCAAAAGTATATAAAAAAATGTGAAATTGTGGGTTATAATTTTTAAATTGATCCTCAAAGGTAGATGAAAAAATATCATAACACTGTGGATTATACTTATTCGAAATTGAGCCTCAAAGTTAGATGAAAAAAAATCAAGAAAACCGTTGATTATAGCCTTTGAGATTGAGCTTCAAAAGTGAATTAAAAAATTGTGAAATTTGTAAACTATTGCATTTGAGATTGAGCCTCAAGAGTAGAAGAAAAAAATATAAGAAAATTGTGAGTTATAACCTCTGAAATTGATCCTCAAAGGTATATAGAAAATATGATAAAACTGTAAATTGTAGCCTTTGAGATTCAACCTCAAAAGTATACAACTACACATGAGAAAATCTTGAGCCTCCACGATATTCTCAAAAAAAAAAAAAAAATTGATGACTGTTGAGGCCAAAAAATATGTGGAAAAAATGTTGAACCTCGAAGGCAAATGAAAAAATAAAAAATCGTGGACTAGTCATCGATAAAAATCGAGAAAATCTTGAAAATAGCCAATAATATTGAACCTTAAGTTAGGTGAAAAAATCAAGAAAATTGTGACTTATAGCCTTCGAGATTGAAAGTAAAAAAATAGATGAAAAATATGAGAAATTTGGAGGTTATGACCATTGAAATTGAACATCAAAGGTAGATGTAAAATATGAGATATCTTTTGAGATTGAGCCTCAACTGTAGAAGGAAGAAATTGAGAAAATTGTGGATTATAGTCTTCTAGATTGTACCTCAAAGGTATATAAAAGAATCGAGAAACATGTCGATAGCCTTTGGAATTGGTCATCAAGGGTAGATGACAAATATGAGAAAACTATGGATTATACCCTTCAAAGTTGTACCTCAAAGGTACATAAAAAAAATTTGAGAAAAAATCAATGATTATATCCTTTGAGATTGATCCTCAAAAGTAGATGAAAATATATGGGAAAATCATAAATTATAGTATTTGAAATTGAACCTCCTAACTTTGATCCTCCTCTTGTAGATTCATAGTATATGGGAAAAAATACATTGTTATTGTCTCCCTCATTTTTCCTCTTCCTAACTCTTGAAAACAACAACAATGTGTGCTCCTCCTAGTTTTTAAGTGACAAACTCATTGATCATTTTCGTTAGCAATGTATAAAAAAATGGTTATCTTCAATAGTGGTTCTAAAAAGAGAGTAAAAGCTAATGAAATGGAAAAATAATAATCAATGGCTTAAAGTTATATAGTTGTTCTTAGAGTCATGTGTTTGATAAATCCAAAATTTTCACTCTTGCATGTTAATTTTCAATCCAAAATTTAGTACATGCTCATCCCGTCCCGTCCTAAACCCGTTTGGGATGGGACGAGGTCGGCATGAGGTCTATTTCATCCCGTCCCAATCCGAACAAATGGGATGGGATAGGGATGAGGTCCATCCATTTTGGTGCCTACCCCTAGGTTATAGCGTTTGAGATTGAGCCTAAAAAATATATGAAAAAATAATAAAAACATTTGTGGGTTATATAACCATTGAGATTGACTCTCAAATGTAAATGAAAAAAAAAAATCATGGATTTTTTTATTTTTTACACTCAACCCTCCCCACCCCACGACGCCAGCCGGGTTTGAATTCGTGATATGTGATTCGATCCGCCATACCTCTACCAACTCAGTTGGTACCTTTGGCAAGAAAATCATGGATTATAACATTTGAAATTAAACTTATTATGTAGATTTAAAAAAAATGAAAATCGTGGATTATGACCTTTGAGAAGATTGTGCCTCAAAAGCAGTGTTCTAAAGGTTCCTTGGCAAGCGGCAGGAGACTAGTGCTCAGAGGCCTAAGCAGAGCCTTGATGAGGGCTTAGGCGTTTTTTTTTGTATTATAATTTATCATTTACAAAAGTTAAGCATAATAGCACATAAATTACTTCCAATTCAATGTCGAGATACACATACAAAATGTATATATATAGTCTTCATTTATTTCATTTTTTCAGAATGAAAATACAAAATTCAAAAATTCGGCCAGATGGCCGCCTAGTCCGATTTTTAGAAAACTGCTTTTTTTTAATTAAACCTCCAGTGGGGAGGGGAAATTATGGGATGCTAGACCATTATTACTTATAAATCAATTTACAATCAAAACGGGGATACATTACGACTTTACCCGTGTTAAAACCAAAACAAAAAATTGGACAAAATACTGTGCCCAATCTAAAACACTGCAACCACCAAACACAAAATTGTCTATCAAGCCTTGAAAGCTAAAGACCCATGAAAAATCACTTAACAATAAACAAAAAAAGTAGAAAAACTTGAGAAAATTGTGGATTATAGCCTTCGAGATTGAGATTAAAAAATAGATGAAAAAAATATTTTCTTAAAAAACATATTTGATAACTGTTAAGCCTTATGTAAAAAAAATGTTGAAACCCGTGCATTATAGCCTTTCGACTTGAACATCAAAGGCAGATAAATGTTTTTTGGGAAAATCGTGCACTATATCAATTGAAATTGAGACAAAGAGTAATAAAAATTTGAGAAAATCGTGGAAATAATCAATAATAATGAGTATCAAAGGTAGGTGGAAATTAGCGAGAAATTGTGGATTATAAAATTTGAGATTGAGACACAAAAGTTGATGAAACAATATGAAAAAATTGTGGCTTATGGCCATTGAAATTGAACCTGAAAGGTAAATGTAAAAATATATGAAAATCGTGGATTAAATCATTTGAAATTGAGCCTCAACGGCTCAACGTAGATGAAAAAATCGTGTATCGTAGCCTTTGTGATTGAGAATCAAAAGTAGATTAAAAAAATCATGGATTATAATCTTTGAGATTGAACCTCAAAAGTAGATTAAAAAAATATGATAAAATAATGGATTATAGACTATGAAATTGAACCTCAAAAGTAGATGGAGAAAATCAAGAAAACCGTGGATAACAACCTTCAAGTTGAGCTGCAAAGGTAGATGAAAATTGTTGACTATACCATTAGAGTCAGCCTCAGAAGTAGATTAAAAAATACAAGAAATTCATAGATTATAGAGTTTGAGATTGGGCCTCAAAAGATAGATGGAAAAAAAAATCAAGAAAATTGTGTATTATAGACTTTGAGATTGAGCTTCAAAGATGATTAAAAATTTGTGAAAATCATGAATTATAGCATTTGAGGTTGAGCCTCAAAAGTATATAAAAAATTGTGGGTTATAGCCTTTGAGATTGACTTTCAAAAGAAGATGAAAAAATATAAAAAAAAATTGTGGATTATAGTCTTTGAAATTTAACCTCAAATATAGATTTTTGTTTTTTAAATTGAAAATCATAGATTATAACCTTTGAGATTGTGCCTCAAAAGTGGATGAAAAAAAAAATCGTGGTTATGACCTTTGAAATCGATAATCAATAGTATATAAAAAAAAATGAGAAAATCGTAGATTTTATCCTTCGAGATTTAGCCACCAAGGTAAAAGAAAAATAAAGAAAATCTTGGATTATAGCCTTCGAAATTGAAACTTAAAATTAGATGATAAAATATGAGGAAACCGTGAGCATCCACAATTTTCTCAAAAAATAATTGATGAAAGTTGAGCCTCAAAATTTTTGAAACTCGTGCCTTTGAAATTTAACCTCAAAGGCAGATGAAAAAAATCGAGAAAATCGTAGACTATATCAAATGAAATTGAGGTCAAGAGTCATCGAAAAATCTCAAGAAAATTGTGGATTATAGCCTTTGAGATTGAGATTCAATAGTAGATAAAACATTTGAGAAAATTGTGGCTTATGGCCAATGAAATTGAACCTCAAAGGTAGATGTAAATATTTCATAAAATCGTGGATTATATCCTTTGAGATTGATCCTAGACAGTAGATGAAAAACCGACAAAATCATTGATCATAACCTTTGAGAGTGAGGCTCAAAAGTATATTAAAAAGATATGAGAAAACCATGGTTTATATTTATACTCTTCGAGATTGTGCTTCAAGGGTAAATAAAAAATTGAGAAAATCGTGGATTATAGCCTTTGAAATTGATTATCAAGGATTGATGAAAAAAAGTGAGAACACCATTGATTATTGCCTTCAAGATTGTGTCTGACAGGTACATAAAAAATAGAGAATATCATGGATTTTAGCCTTTGAGATTGACCCACAAAAGTATATGAAAATATATGGAAAAATCGTAAATTATAGCCTTTGAAATTGAACCTCAAAAGTAGATGAAAACATATGAGAAAACCATGGATTATCGACTATAAAATTGAGCCTCAAGAGTAGATGGAGAAAAATGAGAAAACCGGGGATAATAGATTTCGATATTGAGCCGTAAAGGTAAGTGAAAAAAATTGTTGATTATACCATCTAAGATTTAGCCTCAGAATAGATTAAAAAATATGAGAAATTTGTGAATTATAGAGTATGAGATTAAGCCTCAAAGCTAGATGAAAAATATGATAAAATCGTGGATTATATAGCCTTTGAGATTGACGCTCAAAAGTAAATGAAAAAAATTGTGGGTTACAGCCTTTGAAATCGATCCTCCAAAAAAAATGATAAAATGTGAGAAAACCGGGGATTACAGAATTCAAGATTTAGCTTCAAAGGTAGATGAAAACAATCGAGAAAATCGTTGGTTATAACATTTGAGATTGAGCTTCAAAAGATGATTATAAGAATTATGAAAATCATGGATTACAACATTTAAGATTGATCCTCAAAACTAGATGAAAAATTATGAGAAAATCGTGGTTTATCATCTTTGAAATTGATCCTCAAAAGCAGATGAAAATTTTGAAAAAATCATGGATTATATCCTTTCAAATTGGCCCTCAAAGGTAGATGAAATTATGTGAGAAAATTGTGGGTTAGCCTTTTTTTTTTTTTTTTGAAGTTAAACCTCCAGAGTGGAGGGGCACCGTTGGAATGCCAGACCGTTATTACTTGTCAAAAAAGATTTACAATCAATACGGGGGTACATGACGACTTTACCCGTGATATAACCAAAACAAATTAGGCCGCAGCCGAAAACCAAAAAACAAACAATGATCTGGTCCGACATATCCACCACCGAGAGGGCCAGGGAAATATCCCAAAAACCCAAAACTTGCCTCCAAACGTGTTGTTTGAGGCAAAGCCACCAAGTTGGAGCTTGTTGCCAAACTCCCAGATCTATTATTATCAATCATAGGCTCCGCAATCATAAGCATTCCAAAACATAAAATTTTCCATCATCTTAAGCGCGGGAGGAAGATTTACCCCTCTGTGTCTTACGACGCTTGCCCGGAAGGACCACCGGTTTGACTTTGTTCTGTAGATCCTTATCGGAGTGCGCCCCCAAGTTTATATCATTAATAGCATGTGATTCCAGCCCCAACTCCGATTCTGACGCTACCTCGTCACTATCATCTGTGGCGCTATCAAGTGTATTAGTGGTCATAGATTGTTTCTTTAGTCGCAAAATACGGTTCTCCTCAAACAACTGGATGACGACCTCATACATCCCGTCCTCGTCGTTCCTTGCTGCAGCGGGCACTGAAAAATTGCCAGTTACCGCGGATTGAGCGCGCTTGGCCATAACCTCTGCCAAACGTTTCATCACTGCCGATTTCACCGTGGCATCCTCTACTTCCTGTATCATTCCACTCGATTTTGTTTGCGTTACTAAAGAATCACCAACTGCGAGCAAGTCACGCGCTGTCTGAGGTAGCACGTCCCCTGGGTTGGGGCCGTGAAGAGGCTGGGGCTGTGGGCAGGCCCTGCTTGGATGTGGGCAGAGGTCTGACTGATGTTCTGTTCGAGTCATGGACGGGCTGGGGCCGTGATCAGGCTGGACCTGAGGAGTGCCCAGCGTCGTGGTCTGGCTGAGACTGTGATCTGACGCAGGGCTTGGACTGGTGGTGAGCGCAGTCTGTTTGTGGCCGTGAGCTGGTTGGGGCGAAGCCACTCCTAATTCCCCTGCTAATGCAACTCGTGTCTCTGATCCAGGATGCCCCAATTGAGCGTCCCCAATGTCATCGTGCGACCTTGCCACAATGTGATGTTTCGGGCGCATATTGTCATTTGGCATGTCGTCGGAAAGACCACTCTTCGCCCCTGAGCTTATGGCATCTGTTGGCTGTGTCGACTGTGCTTGAATTCCAATAGCATTTGCGATCTCCGAAGTTGTATAGCCCGCCTCTAGGAGGCATTCTTCCATAGTTTCTGTAACCTGCTCAACATTAACATGAACCATGTTCTCACTCTCATCTGCATCAATGGTTGTAGTGAGCGACTCAAATTTGTTTGACAACACCACCTTTACCGGATCCCTGGCCATCGGCCTCTTCTCCCCAAAGTCCTCATCCATCTCTTCCCCCTGGTTGTTCTTGGCGCCACTCGGGCCAACCGCTGGATTTTGAATTTTAGCTTTGTTGAGAACGGGTACATATTGTTGCTTTATAGTTTTGGTTTCAACCTGCGGCTTGACCGCCTTCTCCGCTTTACCAGAATCAGGACCTCCCCCACCGCCCTTAAGGCCAAGCTTTTTCCTACAAACTCTTCTTGATGACCTATCAAAGAACAATGGTCGCAGTATTTGAAACCTGGATATTCTATCTACTGCCAGAAACCCCTGTTGTTGGCTCTGTTAATCCAAACTCTATTTGGTAATTTCTCCGCCAAAGTCATCTCCACGCAAACACGGGCAAAGCCCGGGCGTGACAGGCAACGAGTATGATCATCCATCCGCAAAAAACCACCAAAAGAATTCACAATTGCTTTTAAAATAGGGGGATGAAATAAATGCAGAGGTAAGTTAGGCAACTCTACCCATAACGGCACCGAGATTGGGTCCTCCTTCAAACTGAAACCATCATGCCATCGAAAGGCTTTGAACCGAACTCCACGAATCAAAAAGGAGTCTCTCGATAGAACTTTTTTTGCTTCCACCTCAGATTGAAGTCGGACTAACACGTGTCGTTGATTGAGTAAACCGAGCGAAAAATCTCCTAAAATGCCCCAAGTTCTGTGAATCGAATCTCGAATATCTGCCAAAGTTGGTCGGTAACTGGAGAATTTTAGTACAATCACGTGTTTTTCCATGAAAGCTTCTCCACGTACTTCATCCGTGGCCGTGATTCCGATTGCTAGTGCCCTCTCTTTGCGGAAACGAATTCCTTCGACCGTAGTTTTCGCAGTGTCATCAACCAAAATTTTTCCGATAATCTGGGCGAAAGAGGGCTTAGAGGGCGGCACAGATTCCCCATGACCAGGTCCCGTGGGAGGAGGGGTGGTGGCTGGAGCCATGGCCATCACATCTAGATGTCAGTCCGGGATCCAGCGTCAAAAACCGAAACGCTGAATCGTAGCGGCGGCGGCTGGCGGCTGGCGGCTGGCGGCTAGGTCACACCGTAATGGCCTGGCGGCTGCAACCTGTCGCTGTCTCCCGTGAGTCAACACTGTCGGGACACGCGGTGTGCGTGATGGCGGCGGAGGTTGGGGATGCCCGAACAACCGCTGATGGATGGAACCTCTCACTGTCTCGCGTGCGTCAACACCTTGTCACTGTCGCTGTCTCGCGTCAACACCCTGTCGTTGTCTCGCGTGGGAAGTTGATACGCATTGATTCTTGCTACCTATAATAAGGTGTATGAGTGACCAGTACAACAATTCTAATTCTGAGCTGCAGTGTATTGAGTGGGTTAGCCTTTTAGATTGAGGCTTAAAATTAGATAAGAAAATATGAGAAAATCGTTGATAGGCTTTGAAATTTAACCTCAAATGTAAATGAAGAAAATGAGAAAATCGTTGATTATAGCCTTTGAAATAGATTCGCAAAGGTAGATGAAAAGTACGAGAAAACTGTGGATTATAATAGCCTTCGAGATTGAGCCTCAAATGTAGATTAAATAATCGAGAAAATCGTTGATTATAGCCTTTGAGATTGAGCTTCCAAATAGGATTAAAAAATTGTAAAAAATCGTGGATTATATCAATTGAGATTGAGCGTCGAAAATTGAAGAAAAATTAATAAAATCATTGTAGCCTTTGAGATTGACTCTCAAAAGTAGATAAAAAAATATAAGAAAATCATGAATTATAGCTTTTGAAATTTAACCTGAAAGTTAGATTTTTTTTTTTAATTTGAAAATCGTTGATTATAACCTTTAAGAATGTGCCTCAAAAGTAGATGAAAACGAGAAAATCATGGGTTAACTTTTGAAATCGATCCTCAAATGTGTATGAAAAAACTATGGATTATAGGCTTCGAGATTTAGCCTAAAAAATAGATAGTCATGGATTATAGCATTCGATATTGAGAATAAAAAATATGAGAAAAAAGTGGGTTATAGCCTTTGACATTGAGACTCAAAAGTAGATGAAAATATGAGAAAATTGTGAATAATAGGATTTTAAATTGAACCTCAAAGTTAGATAAAAATAAATATAAGAAAATTGAGGATTATAGCCGTCGAGATTGGGTCTCAAAGGCTGATGAAAATTTTGAGAAAATCATTGATTATAGCCTTTGAGATTGATATTCAAAAATTGATTAAAAAAATAATGGATTATAGCATTTGGGATTGAGCCTTAAAAATAGATGAAAATTTTGAGAAAACTGTGGGTGAGCCTTTGTGAATGACTCTCAAAAGTATATGAAAAATATAAGAAAAACGTTGATTTTTTTTTATAGAAAAACGTTAATTACCCTTTGAAATTAAAGTCAAATGTTGATTTAAGAAAATTTTGAAGATTTTGGATTATAACCTTCGAGATTGCGCCTTATAAGTAGATGAAAACAAGAAAATCCTGGGTTATATAGCCTTTGAAATTGATCCTGAAAGGTAAATAAAAAAATGTGAAAACCATGATTTACAAATTAAAAAATCGAGAAAAAAATTAATTATATGAGCGTTCGAGTTTGAGACTCAAAAGTAGATGAAAAAATATGAAAATAATGTGGATTATAGTCTTTGAAATTGATTCTTAAAGGTAGATGAAAATATAAATATATAAAAATATAAATATAAATAAAAACCCGTGAATTATTGTCTTCGAGATTAAGCCTCAAAGGTATATGAAAAAATAGAGAAAATCGTTAATTATATAGCCTTTGAGAAATTGGTGAATTATAGCATTTGAGATTCAGCCAAGTAGATGAAAATTATGAAAAAATTGTGGGTTATAGCCTAAAAAATTGATCATCAAGGAATATAAAAAAATATGAGAAAGTTGTGGATTATATAGCCTTCGAGATTGAGCCTCGAAGGTAGATAAAAAATCGAGAAAATTGTGGATTATAGTTTTCGAGATTGAAAATAGGTGAAAAAAATAAGAGAACTCATGAGCCTCTACGATTTTCTCAAAAAATAAATCGATGACTGTTGAGCTTCAAAAATATGTGAAAAAATGTTGAAACTTGTGCATTATAACATATGAAATTGAACCTCAACAAAGACAGATGAAAAAAATCGAGAAAATCATGGACTATAGCCAATGAAATTAAGGTCAAGAGTCAATGAAAAATCCAGAAACACGTTGAAATAGCCGATACTATTAAGTCTCAAAGGTAGGTGAAAAAATCGAGAAAATTGTGGCTTGTAGCATTTGAGATTGAGACTCAAAAGTAGATAAAAAAAATTTTATTAGAAAATCCTGGGTTATGGCCACTGAAATTGAACTTCAAAGGTAGATGAAAAATATGAGAAAACCATTGATTATAGCTTTTAAGATTGTGCCTCAAAAGAAATTGAAAAAATCTTGAATTATAGCCTTTGATATTGACCCTCAAAAGTGGATGAACATAAATGGAAAAATTGTAAGTTATAACATTTGAAATTGAAAAATCTATGCATTATAGACCGTGAACTTCAATCTCAAAAGCAGATAAAAAAATCGAGAAAAATCATGGACTATATCCACTGAAATTAAAGTCAAAAGTCATCAAAAAAATCAAGAAGATCGTAGAAATAGCCAATACTATTGAGCCTAAAAGTAGGGGTGGGCAATGTCGGTTCGATTCGATTTTGAGCTCCGAACCGATTTCAAATCAATTTCATTCAGTTTGTCCAAAACCCAAACCCAAACCGAATTTTGTATTTATAAACTGATAAAATCTGTTGAACTGAATTTCGGATCGATCTAGTTCGGTTGGGTTGAAATTTTAGGCTCAAGCACTTGAAAGGCTTTCATTAAAACATGCACAATTTTTTTACAGACTCAATTTTTTGACAACCCCTGGGATAAGAGGGGGTGAATTCAGTACAATAGGGTGCACTGCAGTGCATTTGTTGCACTAATCGGATATTGACACCTACCTGTTATTTATTTATATATATATATATATATATATATCTAATTAATCGGTCGGTTAGGTTATTAATCGATCGGTTCAAAATTGTAGACCGATTTCAAACTGTTTATAATCAGTTCGATTCGGTCGGTTAATCAAATTTAAATCGGTTTTTGCCCACCCTTACCTAAAAGGTAAGTGAAAAAGTCAAAAAAATTGTGGCTTATAGCCTTTGAGATTGAGACTTAAAAGTATGTGAAAATATGAGAAAATAGTGGGTTGTGGCCATTGAAATTGAACCTCAAAGGTAAATGTAAAATATGAGAAAATCGTGAATTATATCTTTTGAGATCGAGTTTCAACGGTAGATTAAAAATTTGAGAAAATCGTCGATCACAACCTTTGAGATTGAGTCCCAAAAGTAGATTTTAAAAAAAATGAGAAAACCGTGGATTATAGTATTCGAGATTGTATCTCAAATGTAAGTAAAAAAATCAAGCTGGGTATTTTTAAAAAATTTTGATCCTTTCATCCTAGACGTCCATCATCCTTGGGAATCAATCTCGAGCTTCAATTAAAGCGGTGGTTTGGCCAACCCCAATCTCCGCCGCCAAGAGATTCCACGACCCCACCACTCACAGGCCGCGTGTCACGACGGCTTTGGCGTACGGTGAGCCGCCAGCCGTTACGGTGCGCCGTCGACACCCGCACGCTGCTGTTACGACCTAGCCGCCGTTACGATCCAGCCTCCATTACTCCCAGCCGCCGACACACAAAACCGATCTTTGACTTATTTTTGGACGTTGGATCCAGGATTGCCATCTGGATGTGATGTAAGCGGCCCAAGCCACCACCCCTCCCCCACGGGACCTGGTCATGGGGAAACAATGCCACCTTCTAAGCCCTCTTTCGCCCAGATTTTGGGAAAATTTTTGGTGGATGACACTGCAGAGACTTCGGTTGAAGGAACCCGTTTCCGCAAAGAAGGGGCACCAGCAATCGGAATCACGGCCACGGATGAAGTACATGGAGAAGCTTTCATGGAAAAACACGTGATTGTCCTAAAATTCTCCAGTTACCGACCAATTTTGGCAGATATTTGATTCACAGAACTTGGGGCATTTTAGGCGATTTTTCGCTCGATTTACTAAATCAACGGCACGTGTTAGTCCGACTTCAATCTGAGGTGGAAGCAAAGAAAGTTCTGTCGAAAGACTCCTTTTTTATTCGTAGAGTTCGGTTCAAAGCTTTTCGATGGCATGATGGTTTCAGTTTGAAGGATGACCCAATCTCGGTGTCGTTATGGGTAGAGTTGCCTAACTTACCTTTGCATTTATTTCATCCCCCTATTTTAAAAGCAATTGTGAACTCTTTTGGTGATTTTTTGCAGATGGATGATCATACTCGTTGTCTGTCACGCCCGGGCTTCGCCCTTGTTTGCGTGGAGATGACTTTGGCGGAGAAATTACCAACTAGAGTTTGGATTGACAGGGCCAACAATAGGGGTTTCTAGCAGGAGATAGAATACCCTGGATTCAAATACTGTGATTTGTGTTCTTTGATAGGGCACCAAGAGGAGTTTTGTAGAAAAAAACCAGGTCTTAAGGGCGGAGGGAAAACCTCGGACCTTGGTAATGAGAAGGTGACCAAGCCAAAGGTTGAACCCAACACTATCAAGCAACAATATGTCCCTGTTATCAAAAAAGCTAAGCCTCCCAATCCTGTAGCAGGTCTGAGTGGTGCAAAGAATTGTCAGGGGGAGGAGATTAATGAGGAAGTTGGGGAGAAGAGGTCAGTGGCCATGGATCCGGGTAAGGTGGTGTTGTCAAATAAATTTGAGTCGCTTACAAATATTCCTGATGTCGATGAAAGTGAGAAAAAGGTCCCAGATAATGCCGAGCTCTTTCCAGAATCTACGGAGGAATGCCTCCTAGAGGCGGGGTATACAATTTCGGAGATTGCAAAGGTTACTGGTTTTCAAGAACAGCCGTGACTACATGCAGATGAAGTGCATTCGGTGGAGACGAGTGGTTGCTTTGATGACACACATACAAGCGTGGAACAAGTGGGGCAACAGGTTTCAGATAGGCAACGAGTGGAGTTCGTGCAAATGTCTACACCGCCCCAGCCAGCTCCAAATGCCAACATGGCTATTCCTTGCATCCCCACAGGGGAAATGGCTCAGCCAGATCATGGCCCCAGCCCACCCAGGGCCCCAACCAGACCAGAGCCACAACCCGACCATGACCCCAGCCCGCCCATGACTAGAGCAGGACATCAGTTAGACCATAGCCCAAGCCAGATCAAGGCCTCATCCTGCCCACGGCTAGTCTACACCCAGCCCGCGGCCTCTATCAATTCACGACCCTAGTTAGTCCACATCCAGCCCACGATCCCAGTCACTTCACGACCCTAACCCAGGGGACGTGTTACCCCAGGCAGCGCGTGATCGCAGTTGGCGATTCTTCTAATATCCGGGATTATCGATTAGAAACGCAACCAAAATCGACTGGAATGACACAGGAAGTAGGGGCTGGCATGGTGAAGTCGACAGTGATGGAACAGTTGACAGAAGTGCTGGCCAAGCGAGCACAACCCGCGATAACTGGTAATTTTTTAGTGCCCGCGTCAGCAAGGAATGACAAGGATGGGGGCGTTTTGTATGATGTCGCCATCCAGCTGGTCAAGGAGAACCGTGTTTTGCGAAAAAAGAAAAAATCAATGAACACTAATACACTTGATAGCGCCACAGATGATAGTGATGAGGCTGCGTCGGAATCGGAGCTGGGGCCGGAATCACATGATATTAACGATTTGACCTTGGGGGCGCACTCCGATGAGGATCTTCAGAACAAAGTTAAACCGGCGGTCTTTCCGGGCAATCGTCGTAAGACTAAGAGGGGTAAATCTTCCTCCCGCGCTTAAGCTGATGGAAAATTTTATGTTTTGGAATGCTCGTGGGGTAGGTAATAAGGCCACGAGGAAGCGGTTAAAAAATATGGTTGTGGATCATAAAGTCAGAATTCTTATGATTGCGGAGCCTATGATTGATACTAGTAGATCTATGGAGATTGGCAATAAGCTCCACCTTGGTGGCTTTGCCTCGAACGACATGTTTGGCGGCAAGATTTGGATTCTTTGGGATACTTCCCTTGTTCTATCGGTGGTGGATATGTCGGACCAAATCATTCATTGCCAGGTAACGGACTCTGCTTCAAGAATTTTTTTAATTTCCTTTGTTTATGCTAAATGCTATGTGGATGAAAGAAGGGATCTATAGTTGAATATGGTCAATTTTGCTGCAAACCATGACATTCCTTGGATGGTCGGAGGAGATTTTAACACTTATTTGCATTCGAGCGAAAAAGTAAGGGGTGGAGTCGTCCATGGCAAGCATGTCACATTTCTCTGACTGTATTGAAAATAGTGGCTTAATTGATTGTGGATTCTCGGGCCCCCTCGTCTCACTTGGTGCAATAACATGCGGGGCAGCGAGCGTATTTGGGCCAGACTTGATATGATCTTTGTTAATTCAGCTTGGTTGACAGATTTGGGCAGTCTTAAAGTGGAACATCTCAGCAGAACTTTTTCAAATCATTCTCCGTTGTTGGCCTCCATGCAAACTCAATCAAAATTCGGTTTTGCTCCTTTTTGGTTCCTTAATATGTGGACGACACATCCTGAGTTTCTGGATCTGGTAAAGGACACGTGGTTGACTGACATGGGTACCATGAGACCCATTGATAAAGTGGATGCCAAACTTAAACTGACACGACGAGCTCTTAAACAGTGGAATAGAACGGTCTTTGGCAATGTGTTCAGCAGGATCCGAGCATTAGAAGATGAAATGCAACAGTGGGAAACAACACTTTTGACGAATTTTGCAAATAACAGTAATAATGGTCTAAATGCTGATGCTAATTGGGATGTCCAGGCTTACTGCAACTTACATCGATGTCAGGCAGAGTACAGATTAGCTCTCAAACAGGAGGAGCTTTACTGGATTCAAAAATCAGGTGAAAAAGAGTTCAAGGAGGGGGATGCCTGCCCTAAATATTTTTTTTGCTTCCACCAAGTCCAAACAAAAACGACGAGCCATCAATCAGATTACTTTACCGTGCGGTAGAATTATTTCGGAACCTGGTGAGATTCTTGACAAAGTCAATGAGTTTTTTGCTAATCTGATGTCTTCTCAAGGTGATTGTATGGAGGATACGGATTTGTTAAATTGTATCCCGAAGTTGTTGGAACCTGGTCAATGCGAGCTTTTGGTCAAACGACCTTCCTTGGCGGAAGTAAGAGATGTTGTTTTCGACATACCCAAAAATAGTGCGCCAGGCTCGGATAGCTTTACTGCTGATTTCTTTCAGTCTTGTTGGAAGGTTTTGAGCATGGATATTTGGGAGACAGCTATACAATTTTTTGAAGGGGAGGCAATGTCATCGTCCTTTTCGACGAATTTCATGGCCTTAATTCCTAAAATTGAGAATCCAGGTTCCTTTTCTGATTTTCGCCCAATCAGTCTGTGTAATGTGATTTATAAGATCTTTAGTAAAATCCTTTGCAATAGGCTGGTAGATATCTTGCCTAGGTTGATTTCTCAGAAGCAGGGGGCTTTTGTCAAAGGCGAGTTCATTGGTGAAAATATTGGCCTGGCGCAGGAATTGATTAGAGACATTAACAGGAAGGTTTTGGAGGCAATGTGGTGCTGAAAATTGACATGGAGAAAGCATATGATAGAATGGAATAGAACTTTTTGCTTTCAGTTCTTAAAAAATTTGGTTTTAATGGTAGAATCTGCCACCTCATTTCCAACTGTATCGCTTTTTGTGGATTTTCGGTTCTGCTCCAGGGAATCTACAAAGGTTTTTTCAGATCCACTAGGGGTTTAAGGCAAGGAGACCCTCTTTCCCCGTTTCTTTTCATTATTGCCTCTGAAGTGTTGAGTAGGGGATTGAAAGCAACTTTTGAGAATGGAAAAATTGGGTATTATTATACTCCCAGGAATTGCAGTCCTATTTCCCACTTTCAGTATGCAGATGACACTCTTATTTTTTTAAATGGCAGAAAGTCCTCAGTCATGGGATGCATGGAGTTTCTGCGACGGTAGTGTAAGACCTCGAGGCAGAAAATAAATGTGGGAAAAATTTCTTTTACTTTGGATGACAAGGCAGTAGCGGAGCGCATTGTGGCTTTAAAGAGTTTTACAGATTTTCAATTTCACGTTGCTCCATTGAAATATTTGGGCAAGCCAGTGTTTCAAGGGAGAGTTAAAATTTCATATTTTGAAGATTTAATTACTAAGATTCAGGCTCGTATTCAGGGATGGAAGGAAAAATTGTTATCTCCAGGAGGCAGATTAATTTTGATTAAGCATGTCCTTAGCTCGATTCCTATTTATATTCTTAGCACCATGTGTGTACTAAGGACAGTTTTAGCACGGATTAATAGTTTGCTGGCGAACTTCTTTTGGGGGGATTGTGAAAGCCGACTAAAGAAAAAAATGGGTGTCATGGGACAAAATTTGTTTTCCATAGGCGGAAAGAAGGTTTGGGAGTTAGAGACTTGACGGTTGTGATGAAGGCTTTTCGAATCAAGGCCCTTTAGAGACTACTTACTTCAGACTCTTTATGGGCTACTTTTATGAGGAGCAAATACTGGCTACAAGGCGTTGCGTTGAATAGTCAACCTGTGAAAGGTGGGTCTTCTCCTTTTTTTAAAAAGATCATGCTTGGGAAACCTTTTCTTTTGAGAAACTCGCTTTGGCGTATTGGCATGAGGGATATCAGTTTCTTTGAGAAAAATTTGAACATGGTGGCTTCTTTCAGAAGATCGGCGGCACTGGTTAATAAAGGTTTTTCGCCTTCAGTTAACGAGGTGATTTTGACAAATTTTGAATTGGTCCATCCAGATCTCAGAAGCTTGGCGCGTGGTCTTTTTGCAGATAGATTACGTGGTGAGGCCCATGAGAAGGACACGTGTGTGAGGGTTCCAAATACGAATGGGCTCTTTTCCCTTCAGTCGGCCTATGAACTGTTACGGAAACAAGGGAAGGTTAATGCATTAAGTCAAACGCTTTGGCACGACCTTCTTCCTTCCAGAATATCAGTCTTTGTTTGAAAATTACTCCGTAGAGGAGTGCCAGTGGATGGGGAATTATACAGATGTGATTTGAGCCTGGCCTCTAGATGTCGTTGTTGTAGCTCGCCAAAGTGAGAACCTTTGAAGCGTCTCTTTCTAGACAGAGAATTGGCGATGCAGGTGTGGAGTGACTTTGACAGGATTTTTGAAGTACATATACGGCGACCAGCAGAAATCTCAACGGTGCTAGTCATTTGGTTCAAGAGAGCTAAACGCAATTCACAAACAGGTGTGTTATTCTTTCTTACTCTTATGTTCATTTTATGGGAAATTTGGAAACAAAGATGCAAATGTGTTTATGAAAATGCTCCCCCAAATCCTGCCTTTGCGATTTTGAACATTAGGCGCCAGTTGCGATTGGCAAATAATTTTATAATCTCCAAGAAAGTTACCAGTAACAAGGCCCCCCTACGGGCTTTGGGGTTGGATGTGCTCCCCGTTAGAAGGAAGTTCGTTATAATTGTTTTTTGGCACCCCCCCCCCCATAGATTTTGTTGCGCTTAATGTGGATGGATCCT
Source organism: Berberis thunbergii (assembly GCA_003290165.1). Lineage (NCBI taxonomy): Eukaryota > Viridiplantae > Streptophyta > Magnoliopsida > Ranunculales > Berberidaceae > Berberis > Berberis thunbergii. Next base: position 234,549 of record QNQO01001333.1, on the reverse strand, counting down.
CCCGCAAGGACAAGGCATCCGGCGGTGTGATTATTAGAGACTCTCGGGGTTTCTGTATTGTGGAAAAACAAATATTTTTTGGTGCAGGATCCAACAATAAAGCAAAAAATTTGGCTCTATTTGAGGGCCTCCGCCCCTGTCTCGTCTGGGGTTTCAAAAAGGTGGTTATCCAAACGGATTCGAAACTTGTTTGTGATTGGTTTAAGAATAATTTGAAAATCCCTTGGCATTTGGAGAATATTTTGAAAGAAATTAATTTGTTGGCAGCAACAATGACGTTAGATTGCCAACATATCTATAGAGAGGCCAATGCGGTGGCAGATTCATTAGCGGATAGAGCACAACAAGATCATAGGAATGCTTCTTTCAATGGGACTGATTTTCCAAGGAGAGTGGCAGGCTTGATTGTGCTTGACAGATTACATACGGCGTACATTCGCCATGGGGATGAGTAGAGGCAGCTTTTACGGGTATTCGTGGCTTTACCTGATTTTGCACAACGGCTGCGAGAAGTTGGGGCAGTCAGCAGGGGCGAGAATGCGGACTGTGGTACGTGTGACGACCAGCTGCTCGTTGTGTCAGGCTGCGTTTGGTTTGGCTTGCAGGAACGCGCAAAACAGGACATCTGCTGGGAGTGCGACAATTTTGTTTCCACTCTGTCAGCTAGGGCGAGACTGCGAGTGGGTGTTGTGACCAGCTGCTCGTAGTAGGCTTGCAGGAACCCGAGAAACAGGCCAGCCGCTGGGACTTATGGATCAAATGCATTTTATGAAATTTGGATGAATTACTTGTGCGACAAGCTCCACTCGTTTTCCACACTGTTTTGCTCTGATCTTATGGTCTTTTCTTTCAGCATTGGTGATAGGTTTTGCTTTGCTTTATGTATTTTGGTTTCCGGCTGCGGCCCAAGTTTTATTTTGGTTATATCATGGGTAAAGTCGTCATGAACCCCCGTATTGATTGTAAATCAATTTTTTGACAAGTAATAAAGGTTTGGCATTCCAGAGGTGCCCCTCCCCACTGGAGGTTTATTTTTTAAAAAAAAGTATCGAGAAAATCGTGGATTATAGCCTTTGAAATTAATCATCAAGGGCAAATGAAAAAATATTCCATAGATTATAGCCTACAAAATGTGTCCTAAAAACGTGAATTTAGATAGCAAAGTGAAGTTTGGTGTATTGTGCCTCAAAGGTATATGAAAAAAACAAGAAAATCATGAATTATAACCTTTGAGATTGACCCTCAAAAGTTGATGAAAATACATGGAAAAAATCATAAATTATAACCTTTGAAATTGAACCTCAAAAATAGATCAAAAAAATATGAGAAAACCATGGATTAGAGACTATGAAATCGAGCCTAAAAAAGTAGAGTGAGAAAATCGAGAAAATCATTGATAGCGGACTTCGAGATTGAGCCTTAAAGGTAAATGTAAAAAAATCATTGATTATGCCATTTGAGACCCAGCCTCAGAAGTAGATTAAAAAATACGGAAATATCATGGATTATAGAGTTTGAGATTGAACCTTAAAGGTGGATGAAAATTTTTGAGAAAATTATGGATTATAGCATATTAGATCGACTCTCAAAAGTAAATGGAAAAAATATAGTAGAAATTCGTGGATTATAGCATTTGAAATCGATCTTCTAAGGTACATGAAAATATATGAGAAAACCGTGGATTATAGCCATCAAGATTGAGCCTCAAAGGTAGATGAAAAAATTGAGAAAAATCGTTGATAGCCTTTGAGATTGAACTTCAAAAGAGGATTTAAAAATTGTGAAAATCATTATTTGTAACATTTCAGATTGAGCCACAAAAGTAGATTTAAAAAAATAAAAAATAATAAGTGTGGGTCATAGCCTTTGAGATTGACTCGCAAAGTATATGGGAAAATATAAGAAAAAAATCGTGGATTCTAGCATTTGAAGTTAAACCTCAAAGGTAGATTTAAATTTATTTTTTTGAAAATCATGGTTTGAGATTGTGCCAAAAGTAGTTGAAAATGAGAAAATAATTGGTTATATACGTTGATATTGAATCTCAAAGGTAGATGAAAAAATATAAGAAAATCGTTGATTATAGCCATTGAAATTGATCCTCAAAGGTAGATGAAAAAATATTAGAAAATCGTGGACTATATAGCTTTGATACTGAGCCTCTTAGGATGAATGAAAAAATGGAGAAAATCATGGATTATAACCTTTGAATTGAGCCTCAAAAGTTATTGAAAAATCAAGGAAATCATGGAGTGTATCATTTGAAATTCAGTGTCTAAAGAATATGAAGTAAACTGAGAAAATCATGGATGAAAGCCTTTGAAATTGAGCCTCAAGATTTATCAAATAAATAGGAAAACTGTGGATCCTTTGAAAATGATCATTGAAAGAATAAGAAGTAAATCTAAAAATTGTAGATTATAGCCTTTGAAATTAAGCCTTAAAAGTTATATAAAAAAAAAGTGGATATATATAGCCTTTGATATTTAACAATTAGGATGAATGAAAAAAAATGAGAAAGTTGTGAATTGTGTATCCTTAGAAGTCGAGCATCTAGAGAATATGAAGTAAATCAAGAAAATCTTTGATGATGGCCTTTGAATTAAGCCTCAAAATTTATCAAAAAAATAGGAACGTGGACTATATCCTTTGAAAATGATCGTCAAAAGCATATGAAGTAAATTTTGAAAATCGTGGATTATATAGCAAATAAAAAAATTTATAAACTATAGCCTTTGTTATTGAGCCTCAAATGAACATGAAAAATCATGGATTATATAGCATTGGAAATTGAGACTCAAGAGTAATGGAAAAATGGCGACAATTGTGAACCTTTGAAATTGAGCGTAAAAAAATATAATGTAAGTTGTGAAAATTGTGAATTATAATCTTTGAAATTGAACCTCAACAGTTATCGAGAAATTGTGTACTATAGCCTTTGATATTGAGCCTAAGAGATGGATAAATTGTTTTTTAGAAACATATGGATTATAGCTTTTGAAATTGAGCCTCAAGAGTTACAAAGTAGATGAAGTTGAGCTCCCAAAGTAGATGGAAAAAAAATTGAGAAAATCGTGGAATATAGCCTTTGAAATTGAGTCTCAAAAGAAGATGAAGTAAATCGAGAAAATTGGAGATTATAGCCTTTGACATTGAGACTCAAATATAGGGGAAACAATAGAGAAACTCGAGGAATATAGCATTTGGAATTGAGCCTCAAAGTAGATGATAAAAATTGAGATAATCATGGAATATAACCTTTGAAATTTAGAACAAGAGTTATCGGAAAAAATCGAGAAAAATTATGGACTATAGTTTATAATATTTAGCCTGAAGGGTAGTTGAAAATATCGAGAAAATCATGAACTACAATCTTCATTATTGAGCCTAAAAAGAAGATGAAGTAAATCGAGAAAATTGTGGATTATAACCTTTGAAATTGATCTGCGAGACTAATCGAGAAAATCATGGACAATACCCTATGTTATGGAGCCTCAAAGGTATTAGAAAAAGTCAAGAAAATTTTCCAACTATAGACATTTAGTTGTACCTCAAAAGTAGATAAAAAAAATCAAGAAAATCGTGGACTATAGTTTTTTAAACTTATCCCCAAAAGAGGATAAAGTAAATTGAGAAAATCATGGATTATATAAACTTTGAAATTGAGACTCTATAGTTATCGAAAAAATCAAGAAATTTTTGGACTATAGCAGCCTTTGATATTGAGTCTCAAAATATAAGTGGAAAAATGTTGAAACTCGTGGATTATATAGCATTTGAATTTAAGTCTCAAAGGCATATAAAAAAATCGAGAAAATCGTAGATTATAGCCGTTGAAATTGAGCGCAAGAGTTATAGGGAAAAAAAAATCAGAAAATCGTAGACTATAGCCAATAATATTGAGCCTCAAAGGTTGACAAAAAAAATCAAGAAATTCATGGACTATATAGCCTTATTATTGAGTTTCACAAGAAAATGAAGTAAACTGATAAAATCGTGGATTATAACAATTGAAATTGATCCTCAAGAGTTATCAAGAAAATCATGGACAATAGTCTTTGTTACTGGGCCTCAAACATACTAGAAAATGTCTAGAGAATTCTTAATTATAGACATTCAGTTGTACCTCAAAAGTAGATGAAAAAACTCGAGAAATTCGTAGACATAGCTTTTGAAATTAAGCCTCAAAAGTAGATAAATAAAAGTTTGAAAAATTGTTGATTATGTAGGCTTTGAAATTGAGCTGAACAGATATCGAAAAAAATGTAGACTATATACAGCTTTTGATATTGAGCCTCAAATGTAGATGAAAAAATGAGAAAATCATTGACTATAGCCTTTGAAATTACTCCTAAAGAATTATATAAAAAAAAATCAAGAAAAACGTGGACTATAGTATTTGATATTGGGCATCAAATTTAGCTAAAAAGTTCAAGAAAATCATAGATTATAGCCTTTGAAATTAAGCCTAAAAAGTTATTGGAAAAAATCAAGAAAATCGTGGATTATATAGCCTTTGATATTGAGTCTTTAAGGACGAATGAAAATTCGAGAAAACTGTAGATTATAGCCTTTAAAATTGAGCCTCAAAAGTAATTGTAAAAAATCGAGAAAAATAGTGGGCTATATAGCTTTTGAATTGAGCCTCAAACAAAGATTAGGTAAATTAACCAAATCGTGGATTATATCATTTGAAATTGAGCCTCAAGAGTTTTAAAACTTCGTGAATTATAGCATTTGAAATTAACCATCAAAAGTTGATGAGTAATGATCAAGGAATGGTAATATTTTTTTCAAAGATCGTGGTTCAAAATTTGTTAAAATATATAAGGCTTGCACTCAACATAGCCAAGCCCAAGTCCAAATTTAATTCACCTCTAGAAGAAAGAAAGTATAAGAATAATAAAGTTAAAATAGGAAAATCACTTCTTTAACTATTCTAACTTTTTTATTTTTGTATTTTTCTTCATAGTGAATCAATCTTGAAGTTGGGTTTTGCTAAGTTGAATGCAAACTCTACATATTCTAACAAAATCAGAGGAATCCATAAGTATAAAAGTCAGACTATTGCAAGGAGAAATTATATAAATAAATAAATACCAATAATTGATAAACCTTACCTACATCTACATCGTTGATCGTAGCCTATCCAATTTAGAAAAATCTATAGCAAAGTTACAGATCCAAAAGTAAATAAAATATATCCATCTAAATTATTTGAAAAGAATTCACAAGTTTAAAGATTCGTGTAAAAATTAAAAATCATGGATCGTGGATTATAGCCTTTCAAATTCACACACACACCAAAAACAAAAACAAAAAATTGAGCATTAACAAAAGTTAACTATAAAAATTTGATTAGCTAGTATTAAAACACACGAACAAAAGTCGAGCAAAAAATTTATTAGTGTATATATATATATATATATATATTAAGGATTTTAGCCTTTCAAGTCTTTCAAATTCAGAAAAAATCTACTTAAAGTTCAACCCCTCAAAAACTTTACAAAAAATTCTGATTAAAGTTCATCATCCTCCAAATGTTCTAGTCCTCCTGTTTTCTCTTTTTTTTTTTTTTTTTTTTTTTTTTTTAAATTCTTCTCTCTTTTCTTCCCTTGGTAATGTAACATGGTGTGTCTAAAAAAGTAGAAATTTCAAAGTATTGGTAGTTGGGAAGACCCCATCTTTGGGGGTAGTTGGAATGTTGTGTTCAGCTAATTCTAACCACATTCATGTTCTCAACTTTAGTTTTTTTTTTTTTTTTTTTTTTTGAAAGACAAGCAGGGTTTTTAGAGGATCCCAAAATATTCCGTAAGTTGGGTTTGAATCCATGATCTAGTGGTACTATCCGCCAAGCTCTAACCGTTGAGCTGTCATATCATTGGCAACTTTAGCTTTACAATGGAGCAGAGGAAAATTTATTTAAAAAAAAAAAAAAAAAAAAGTAACAATCCTTCAATTTTGTTAAAGCAAATTCAAGGGTTGTTCTATTCACAGACTATGATTAATTACTTTACCTTTCAGGTTTAGAAATTTCCTGCACAAGTATCATGAATTTAAGTTACAAACCCTTGCAGAAAATATTTGCCATATGGTTTTCTAAAAGAGCAAGTTACATGGAATGATATACCTCTTGTGCAAACACTACGTAAATCACAATTTGTCACTGAAGACAAAATTACTTAATATCCTTGTACAAATTCAGTGTTTAGATATGCTCAGTGCATTTCACGTCATGCAGAGGTTCATTCAACAGGGACAACAACGATCACATATAGTGCTTCCGCCAATGAGATCATCAAAGCTATCATATTCATATTTCAAAAATAATAACAAAAAAAATTATACATACCAAGATATTTCGATCATTCAATAATTTAGATCATACATCTTCTACCTTATATCCCCAAGGTTTGCCAATGTGGAAATACCAACAATATGAGTCTTAACTGATTGAAAACAACTCTGTTTTAAACAAAGGGATAAATGTGTGGCAGCATATTAACAATGCTAGGGAATGAGCCAAAAACATGTTAAAGGCCCTTTTTTTCTAGTTGAAGATTAATATGACAAAACTATGATATCGCATTTTGGACCGGATTGTCCTCTCTGTTCATCACCAATGTTGGTGATGCCTGGATGAAGATTTGTGATGCTTGGATGAAGATTTGTTGGCGTACTTGCGTGCTGCAATCTCTGTCTTAGTTGATGTTGCAAGAACTTTCTCTAAATCCAACTGCGAGAGTGGCCTTGGTATCTGTAAGCAGAGATGACACGAGAAATTAGGAACTGATTCTGTCTTCCATCTTGAGATATATTATAATACATGTTCTTGTCCTAATAAACCTGGGATCTTAAGGACATCATATGTGCTTTGTCTAGTGTGTACTGTATGTAAGATCCAAACAAAAAAGGGATTTCGACAAGGTAAACAAATGTTGAATAGTTATGTAACGCAACTTACTGCACACAAATTTGGATAATATTAGAGGAGATACAAATGCATATATGAACGAATTCAGCCATCTTAACAGAATATATAACAGCACGAGCGTGACATTAGGGGAGACGAGAATACAAATGAACCAAATGAAGTACACTAGCCTGATGGAGCATTTCTGCACCGAACTCAGACAGAGCCAAGGCAGAATGGCCATGTGCCTACATGAACAACGAATGAAGCATATTGTATGGCTTACGCCCCATTTGACTGGGCTATATGGCTTTTCCCGTGAATTTAGACATCATAGTATGTCCAACCATTGGTGCAAATGCATGTACCATTCCTCACAAATTACAATTCTCATAAATTATCAAAACAAACAAGATTCAATTGGATTTCATAACACGATTTAGGATTAAGATTTCTTTTAATTGCAAAGATTGTCTATATGATGAATGTGGATAATTTGAGCGACGATTAATCAATCATAAGCTTTTCCAATGTATTATCATCAGAGAAAGTGCTTTCAGGTTTCCTAGTTTGTAGCATGCATACACAAAGCATACTTACGTCAGATGGCTTGCCCATTTTTCAGCATCAAGAATGTCTCTAACAGGATAGTAAGCTGCTTTCTTAGCGAGATCGAGAAGATCGGAACCAGTGTATCCCTTACACAAGCTCGCTATGTGCTCAAAGTCAATGTCATCTTCTACTCTCTCACCCTTCAAAATCAGCTTAAGTATCTTAATTCTGTCATTATGGTCAGGTGTCCCAATCTCGAAAGCCTGAGGGAGACGCCGAAGTATTGCATCATCAAGTTCTGCTGGACGGTTGGTTGCAGCAAGGACCAGAAACCCGCGCATTCTCTATATCAATGAAAAATGAGTTTATTTGAAACTAAATTTTTTGAAGCTAATCATTAATTTAATAATTCCTTCACAATGTCTGCCAAGCAAGATAACTCACGGTCTGTAGTAAATCCATCCCACAAAGTCATGAACTCAGTTTTCATGCTATTCAAAGCTGCATGATCATTACTAGAACGCTGTCCCAGAAAACTGTCCACCTCATCAAGGAATATAATAGCAGGCTGAAGCTTATGAGCCAGACTAAACACAGCAGCAACTGTAAAATTGGAGGTGAAATGTTAATATTTTATTATTACACCACAATGCCACAAATGTAACTGAACTAAAGAGTAATCTTGCGAAATCAGAAAACAAAACAACTAATTAAGTATATTATAGAGTAAGTATCAAATTTCATTTTATTATTTTTTTAATTCTACGCATCATAATTTAGTTTCACCAATAAGAAACTTATAGCATTCACAAAGTTCAAAAAAGCATAACTGCTGGAAATTAAAACTGAAACTGAAAATTGATAAAACGAAATAAAATTTTCTAGTTTTCTTTCAGTTCAAGCTGATCTTACGTTACAAGAGTGGCTATTCAGCCTTATTTCTAACTGAATTAGGCTTTCCAAGGCAATAAAACCCTGAAACTCAACTACAGCCCTTAATAACTATGTACTTACATAGGCCCAACCGAACTTACTATTAATCAACAAATAAATTATAAATTAAAACAATTGTACTCGGCTTGAATGTAACACTTTCCATCTGATAGAGATCACACCCCTTTCTATTATCTCAAACAAATGATTTTAAACATGCATGCATATAACAATTGAACTATATCCATGGGTGAAAAAGAGAAGACCAAGAATAACTATATATTCACCCTCTCCTTCAGATATGATATATTGATACGATCTATAATTGCACTCCAGAGAAATATAACTAAATACATTGCATCCAGATAACTAGGGCTGGAAAAAAAACAAAAAATGACCTAACCAACCAATTTGGATTTGGATTTGGATTTGGATTTGGATTTGGTTTTGGTTTTGGTTTTGGTTTTGGTTTTGGTTTTGGTTTTGGTTTTGGTTTTGGTTCAGTTCGGTTGTAACATTTGAAACCAAAGTGACCGGTTCGGCTTTCGGTTTTATGTTTAAAAAACTGTGAAAACCAAACCGAACCGATACATGTCTGTTTTTTTAAATTATATATATATAATATAAAAATCAATAGATAATACATAAATCTCTTTACTCTTCACATAGTTTTGTCAGTTTAGGTTGTTTTAGTATAGTTTTTGTCTGTTCGGTTCGGTTTCATTACACATTCGGTTTGGATTGATCAAACCAATATATATGGCTCGGTTTGAGGTTTTTAGGTTGAAACTAAACCATGACCAACCCTACAAAGAACTATAATACACTGGGGAATTTGCACCTTCCTTTATCTAAAATTATTGGATTGATAAATATTGAGATTAACTATGAAATTGAATTCATTCAACAAAAAAATTTTAAAAGCGATTTTGAAAGTTGTGGGTTTCTGAAAGATGGGGGAATAATAATAATAACCAAAAGGGTAAGGTGTATGCTAGCTCTGCCCGTGTTATAGATGTATTGATCATGGACTGCAACGTCATTACGAACAAACACGTGCAATACCCATCCCCCAAAACACACGAGAACAGTCCTACTTCTGCCAGTGACTTTCTAAAAGAAGGAAAGAACATTAGAACTATTTCACTCAACGAGCAAAGGATAAGGACATCAAACACAAGGAACCATACCAAGATTCTCGACCAAACCCCCTTGAAGCTATGATGCCCATGCACCAATAACCAGACATAACCGCATAACTAAAGAATGGCCTTTTATAAGCATTTATACTCGATCAAATCTTAGTATTTTTTTTATGAGCAAGACAGACATGATTATATTAGAAAAGGAAAGGTATGATATGATAATATCCCCTATAACAAATAGGTAATTAGATGACACCTAGATGTCAAAAATTAGTGTTATCCCCCCCCCCCCCCCCCCCCCCCCCCCCCCCCCCCCCCCCCCCAAGACTCACGATCTTCGTCGTCGGTTGACTGTTTGAGACATTTTGTACAAAAATGCCCCAAATAAAGCCAATGGTAAAAATGCCACCAAATGCCCAACCAAGCACTTATCAAAAGGATAAAATTCCAGTTCAAATTTTAAAACAAACAATCAAAGGCACCTTGAGGACGATCCAATGTCCAAATCCATGTCATATGAGCAAAACCTCGACATGACATCTCACATCTCCAGGTATTTGCAATGGTTAGGTTGAGAATAAAATAGAAGCTCGTCTTCAGCTTCTTGAACAATCCCACACCAACACCACCACCATCCAATCCTCTATAAAACAAAGAACCACTAACACCCCTCCAACACCACTACACCCCGACCCTCTTTGAACAAAACACCGCCGCTAGGCCGCATCCAACATCACCGCTCTCTAGTATGCCCCCATTGAATCCAATTCAATGCCACTCAAGGGATGAAGGCTTGGACGAATTAATAGGGTTCTTCTTCATCTTCAGTTGGGCAAGGGATAAAGGCTTGGACGAAACCTATACTCAAGCTTGGGTATCAGGTGGCATGGTGGTCAAGAGGGTGGCAAGGTGGATAGGGCGGATGGGTTGGGTATGATAACAAAGAGAGAGATGATGGTGGTGGTGTTGATGTTGATCCAGTGAAGGTGGAGGAGTTGGAAGGGTGTTGGTGTTGGTTTAGTTGGAACAACTTGGAGTTGGGATGGGATGGGATGGGGTGATTGGATAAGACAAGTTGTTTTTTAAATCGCAACCATCAATTTCCCTCGAGTTGTTTTTTGAATTTCAAGATTTATTTGTTAACTCCACTAAGATACAATCTAGACGCAGTTTTCTTTTTCTTCTTTTTTGTCTAAATTTGGAGGACACATCTGATAGCTATGATCACCCCTATCTTAGCAAGGCTAGCAACTGTCAACAGCTCAAGCTCCCATGACTAAGTGTCAATGCTCTTTATTAGTTTTTATGATTCCATGCGTCAAATAATTGAAAGCATCACAATTCTAATTACATTGTCTACATTCAAAACATAGAGAAAATAACATTACCATGGGTTGTAGAAGAGCGTAACATTACACTCACCATATTTTGTGCATCACCGAACCATTTGCTCATCAAGTTAGACATCTTCACATTGATAAATACAGATCCAGATTCCTTTGCTATGGCTTTGGCGAGCATCGTTTTTCCAGTTCCAGGCTGTCCATATAACAATACCCCTTTTTGTTGGCTGAGAAGCTTCGCGTGTGCAAACAGTTCAGGTCTCCGTAGTGGAAGAATCACCAACTCATATAGTTTTTCTTTGATGTTTTCCAACCCTCCAATAGAATCAAACTCTACATCAATAAGGTTGGGATTTACAACATCACATGCTATCACATCCTGTAATAGCAATAACATCTGTTATAAAAGTTTCTTTGGTATAACAACATAAATTTGAACAAGAAGTTTTCCACGTGATGGTTGCGAGCATATAATTTTATTTTGGTTCAAAAGAGAGGGAAAGAGAAGGGAGAGGAATTTGAGGGAAAAGATGACCTTCAACCATTTTTTTTTCTCAAAATTGGGGAATTGTATTCTTTGGTAAGTGCACATTTTTTTCCCTCTTTTTCTCCCTTCCTAGTTTTCATCATTTTTTCCGAAATTGTTCTTATATGGTGTTGGGTTTTTGTCTAGAGAAGAGAGGGAAGGGGCAGGTTTGGATTGTGGTGGCAATAGAAGGAAATGCAAATTCTCTCCACTACTCCATTGAAAGTAGAGGTTGTCTCTATTCATTGCCATACTCTTTAAAATTCAGTTATTCATCAGGCTTTGGCTTGCACTTCAACACATAAAAGACTGAAATTTTGAATAGACTATTGAAATTTCGATATTTTTTAGGACTTTCAAAAGAAGCGAAATTGATCAAATCTTATCTCTTTCTCTAGCTATCTTATCTTGGCATCGAATCTAAGTTTGAACCATATCCTTGCATGAGTGTAGACTAAGTGTTCTGAACCCTATCTTTGCATGAGCATAGGGCGTTTGTTTTTTTTAAGTGCTAAGAAGTTAACTTCTAATTGGAGTTAGAAGTTCTGAACGAGCTTCCGAATGATCTATTTGTTTTATTTCTGAATGAGCTGCTGAGCTGTAAAATTAAAAGGTTTTGTTTTTAGGTGCTGAATGGGAACTGTTTGACAATTTTTACCCACTGAGTTGAAAAAATTTATGATAAATATTGTGCTTAAAATCATACGTCTGTGGCGTTATTGTTGAATCTGAGCAATATGTCTGTGGCGTTTTAATTAGTTATTTGATGATATTATTAATCCAAATATAGGTTATTTGATTTGATATCTTATGCAATACATAAGGCACAAAAATTACATGCTAAAAACTTGAAAATATACATGAGATGGAGAAGTTGGAAAGATGAAAAAAAAACTTGAAAATACATAGAGAGAAAATAAAGATGACGGAGAGAAAGGATAACCACAATGCTTGGTGAAGAGAATGAAGATGTGCCACCAAAATTTAGCCCTATTTACTTTTAAGAAGATGAGGGCAACAATTGTCATTACAAAATTATGTTAAGGTTATTATTGGAATAATTTTTCACTAAGCACTCAGTGCTAGGTGATCTGCATATTCCTGTTGCTTACTCCAATCAAAAGCAAAACTTCTTATCAAAACTAAAAACAAACATTCCAAACAAGGTGGTCCACTTCTTATTAAGACTTCTGACTTCATTAAGAAGAAAACCAAACACCCTCTAAGTGTTAGATGCAATAATAGGACCCCAGCTTCCTTCTTTTTTTTCCCTTTTCTTTTCCCACACCTTTCAAAATTTTAAGAAAATATTTTCATGCATGTTCTTTTCCCTCCCAATCAATCCTGAGTGTCTCTGGATTTTAAGTTATCAAGACGCTAAAAAAAAAAATTCAAAACTACAACAAAAAATCTAAATTTAAAAATAAAATAACAATAAAAAAGTTGGTGATAACAAGGCTCTCACAAAACCAGCACAAACACAGCTATTTCATCAAAGAACACGAGTACATTAATCTATCCTCCTCATCAAAGAGGGCTCTTGAACTCTCTAAAACCAACCAACTTATCTACTTATGAAGTACTGTTTTTACTTCAAATCAAATCTTTGTGCAAGAATAAAACTTGAAAACTGACCTCATAGGGATTGGTATGGATGAGAGGGCGACCCAATCGCTTGGAGATTTCCATCTTCTTCTCTGCAACTTTCCTTTCGGTGGATTCACGATCTCGATCCATCAGTCTGGAAGCACCCACCGTCACCAAGTAGCTCAAAGCAGCATTCGTTGCTAAAGACGCCAATTTATACAACGCACGGCTTCCCGCCATCTCTTCTTCGTCTGTAATGAATTCGAGCCGAAGAAGAAGAAGAAGAAGCAGCAGCTTAGCTTAGGTAAGAAGAAAACGTTTTTTCACTCTCTTTTCTCTTCTTCGAAATTCGATGCTCATGTACGGTGGGAAATTCGATGCTTAGGCAAGAAGAAAACGTTTTTTCACTCTATTTTGTGTTAAACATTTCTTTCACTGTATATAAATTTTAGAGTTAAACTCAATCAAATTTGAATTAGTTGGAAAAAAAATTTATACGCCAATAATGAGTTCTCCGCCAATCTTTGAATTCACCAAAATATGAAGTTTAGAGTTTTTAATTTATACTCAATCAAATCGTTCTGTCTCATTGCTTTGAAAATTATTAAAAACGTGAAATACTTTATATATTTTTTAATTATAAAATATATATTTTTAAAATTTTAGCGTTCGTGTTGATCATTGATTTTGTTGAAAATATCTTAAAAAATGCATTTCAACGATATTAACTATACCAAAATCCGATAACGATGTAGATAGTTATGAATTTTCATTTCAGAAATTCTAAATGGCGAGGTAACCAGCGAGGAAAACAGCGAGGGAGGGGGTGTGACTGCTCATCCCCCTTGAGATGCGTGCATGTATCCTTGAGATGCACATAAGCACAAATCTCGAGGGGGATGAGTGATCACACCCCCTCCCTCGTTAGTTTCCTCGACAGTTAAACAGACTCTTTTCATTTTGCTAAAAGCAAAACACAATATTTTCCCTTTTCGCCACATGTACATTTCATCGATTTTTTTTAAAGTTTTTCATTATTTTTGCCCTTCTACATGTTTTATATTTACAATTATGTCATCATGAAAAATTAATCTCAACTCTCTAATCTATATTACAATTCAGTGGTATTTTATTATTCATTGTTGAATGAGACAAAGTCAAATCGAAAGGATTAGAGATAAAAATATGGTTAGGATTAAAACACCACTCTGAATTCTTTCGATTTGACCAACTTTTAATCCTAATTATCTTTTATCTCTAATTATTTCGATTTGACTTTGTCGGTCAACAATGAATAGTAAAACATCATTTTGATTTGTAATATAGACTAGATTATGCCCCGTGCCGTTGGCACTCCACATAAATTTTTTTGCTAATTATTTTATATTGAACACCTCCGTTGCTATCTCCATTTTCGCTCTCAATCAGTATTGAAGTGTAAATCGATTCTAAGTGTAAGCCAGCCAAATTTGAATAAGTTGGGAGAAAATTTTAAACGCTGAGAATGAGTTATCCCCTAATCTTTAAATTCACCAAACCATGAAATTTAAGATTTTTGTTTAAATGTGCATTAAGATATCCGACTCATTTTTCTGGTACAATCGACCCATCTCATTGCTTTTAAAAATATTGAAAAATATTAAAGACGTGTAATACATTATACGTTTTTTTAATTATGAAATATATATATTTTTAATATTTTGGCCTTTGTATTGATCATTGATTTTGTTCGAAAGATATTCAAAAATGCATTTTAACGATACTAAGTTTATCAAAATCTGATAACGATGTAGATGGTTATGATAATTTTTATTTTGCTAAAAGGAAAACACAATATTTTCTCTCTCCGCCACATATACATTCCACCAACTTTTTTCAAAAGTTTTTTAATTATTTTTTGTTTTTCTACATGTTTTATATTTACAAATATGACATCATAGAAAGTAAATCTCAACCATCAAATTCAATACATTTCCTAACTTTCAATCCTGATAATCTTTCATCTCTAAATCTTTCGATTTGACTTTGTCTCAGTCAGCAATGAATAGTAGAACACCACTTTAAATTGTAATATAGATATTGTATAAGTTATTCGCTTCGATCTCACATAAGGGTCCTCAATGATCTAACCATACCAACATGAAAATTTTATGAATAGATTATTATTAATTTACGTATTAAATAGAAATAAATAAAAAACATTTTTAAGAGCCATATCATCATGATGTTTTCTAAGAGTGATAATTTGTCCTAGTCGTGGACATTCCACTCGGGCATGTTTTTTGCACAACAATATGACTTAATCCAATTCATCTCATCAACATTACCATTTTTTCTCCAATTTTTCTTCTTCCAATTTCCAATCTAAAATTGGCTGTATGATTTAGGCTCCTCTTCTTCAACAGAACAGAGCTCAACATTGATAACTGTTCCTTTTCATCATCACTCACCCTCACGAACATCTTCCTCGCCTACATTACCCTCACCATGACTCTACGACCGAATTATTTGCCTCCAAGCTTCGTGTTGTTCCATAAGGTGACTTGAGATTTCATCCTCTCTCCTCCTCGTCCTTGTTTCTTTCCCCATCAACGGTTCAGGTCGATGGATTTCAAAAGTTGTTTGTTTTGGTAGGGATGAAATCTCTTTTGAAATCCATCGATTTGAACCGTCGAATCAGATCAGACAACTGAGAAATGTGCGCGGATCCCCCCAATCCCTCTTGTTGAGCCTTTTTCTACAATAATCTTTCAACTAGATGCCAGCATTTGGTCGTCTATCTACTAGATCATCACCACTCCTACCCAACCGAAGAAGTCTCAACATCCTTGCTTTTCTTTCCCAACGCGAACATTGAAATAAAAAATATATACAAATTAATCTAATAATTGAACCTTTGAAAAAAAAAATTAGCCAAATAAATACACAAATTACAAAGCCTGCGAAATTGAGAACAAATGTCACAGACATGTCTGCGAGAAAGCTACAATCTTGGGGATATGCCTATGCGAAAGTTATACAATCTCACATGGGCAGGAGACGTCGATTTCAGATATAACGTTCAATTTTTCAAACACCACCTAGTATATTCCCAACCAACAATCGAAAGTTCGATTTATGAATCTGAAATGGATGTTCCTAATATAGAATAATTATTCGCAAAAGATCACGATCATAGCTAAGCCCTATGAGATTTTTCTTCAACCAAAAGTACATATCAAAGTATGGTTGAAATTAATACATATAAATTGTGATCTAAAATGAAATGCTATGGAAATCTTGTAAATCTCACGGCTAATAAAAGTTAAGCTCATTATTAAACAAAAGCAGTCTCGGACATTGCCCATTTGATACAACTTATTTCCAGCACAATAAAAATCGCCAGACTGCCAAAAAGAAAGAATTGAGAATATATAATCAACAAAAACAGCAATACAAATACTAGTAAAATGTTTAAGACATCCCTATAAGATACAAATCCTCCCACCCCCCACCATAGTATTCAAGTTCATATCATGCGATGGATCAAAAAATAATTGCCATCCGAGACCAACGTTAACACAGTGCTCAGCAGAAAGCTCATTCTGCTTCTTTTCCAGCAAACAATGAACACTTCATGTGCTCAAGAAATGAACTGTTTTTTCCATCCGTGAAGGCTATGATCTTGCACAGAAATGCCTCCAATAAATAGCGAAGAAGCATGATCCAAGATACAAAGATCTATCACCCACTTTTCTACATGTGCTGGTAGAGAGCACTTGTGACCAGTTAGACTAAAGACTGGAAGATTGGTGAGTCCAAGTAATACCTGTGGTGCGGGGGATACAGATGTGCCTGAATCTACATGGCATTTGCTATTTATACAGTTTTAAAGTAATCATCGATATCAAGAATCACTTTCCCCTCATCTGGTTCCATCTTCATCCGGCCCATGTGCAACATTTAGCTGCTCTTGCAACTGGAAATCATAAACATATAAATCCAAGCACAAAAAAAGGCACTCGCAGAAAGTAATCATATATAGTTCCAGGATTAGCAATACTATCCATCTGGCAAACTAATGATGCTAAAACACCCTCATATTGTAACATGTAACTCATACATAAGATAGTGAAATCCACCAGTCATGGTTCCACATAGGTTACTCAGAGAACACACTTACATCACCATCATTTTTATTCGTTTTATTTATGTGCTTTGTAAAGATTTATTTATTTGACCGTATAAATGAAAAAATAAGACCAGCATGTCCTATAAAAGAACGGCAAAAATAAGAAAGGGGAAAAAACCTCTGAAAGAGATGTGAAGGACGTGAGCTAGGGGGTTACACAAATTACCACCATCCATTCAATATTTGACATAAGCCCTCTTCTAATTCAAACAGACAAGCTTCGAGTTTCATCCATGAAGCTTTAGCTTAGAACAAATTTACTCGAAAAAGAGAGAGAGAAGATGCAAATTAAAATGATTTATCCTTGTTTAAATACCTCATTATGTTTCAACTTTTCCAGTGTAAGCTCTTGGTTTAAACCAAACATCCTGCACAGAATACAGGGAACGCAAAAAAGGATATTTCTTCAAATAAGATTTTGTCTTCTGTCATCAGTAGTTCATATATCCTAAAGATGAAAAATTTTCAACTAAGCTACTTGATCTGCACCAGTAATGACCTACCTGGCCTGTAGTTCTGCAACCTTGAGAAGTAATATTCTCTCTCTTTCAGAAACCTCGGCCTGCCCAAAAAGAAATAAAATAAATTTCTTGGTTTACAAAAAATGGGATCTTATCACTGATTACTGTGGTCAGCTTGCAGAAGTAGTGAGACAGGAAAAGGTTTGCCTCATTCAGCATTGCTGATGGAACAAACTACAAATCCAAAACATGAATTACAATGCTTACATTTGTATCATTCTCAGTATTGCGAGGTAGTGGAGGCAATTTCACATGATGATCTGAAGCACAACAACAACACTTCAATTGAACTTGCATGGTACTTTTATCATGAGTTATAATAGCAATGATATCGGGAACTGCAATAAGAGATATTCCACTCACCATCTACAACCTCAGCTTGTTGCAAACTATTCAATAAATTCATGATAATATCCTGTAAGTCAACCAATGTGAAATTAGATGAATCTTCCACTGGGATGGAAGGAAAGGCATAATCTTCAGAAGGACAATGAAATTTGCTGTTTTTACTTGTTGTAATGAGGTCTGGTGAAATAAATTCTGAAGATGAGGCATGATAAGTGAAGTGGGGACTGCACTGTTGTTCACTTCCTTAGAGGTCTGACCGAGGGACTGCAAAAAGAATTGGCAAACATGAGACTTACAAGACTAGACAGAAAACATGGGTTTTAAGAACCCGCAGAAGCCATTCTGAATTGAAAATGAAGAATGAAACAATTGGGAACGGAAGGGTACATTTCTTGACAAAATCAGATCTAGAATCTTGGTGGCAATTTGCATATATTCATGAACAGTGCCTTCATCTAGATTCCAAGTACACATGGATGGACATGTTTATTGAATCCTTTTAATTCATTTTTCAGATTGTGGACGTATCAACTTCCTTGTCTAAATAAAACAACTAGCAAACTGTTAAGCCTATGATTTGTTTTTCATAAAAGGCTTCTAAAATCAAATCTTTCAACCAGATTAATAGCCACTGCCTTCTGGGGAGGAAGAGACTACCAATAATTGTGATTGGCATTATCCCTTGGCCTACTTGCTCAAGGTGCTAAAAGGATTAACCAAATCCAAGACCCACTTTCATCTTCCCAACATCTGTGTCGCTTTATACATACACACATTCACTTTTATATTCATTTCAAAGGCATCATCATTCATCTCTTCAACCAATTGGAAACATACACTTTTTTTTTTGGTCAAACACGAAGATGTTTATTAAGGAAAGCAAAGGAAACAAAATACAAAGAGAAACATTCATATATCAAGGAATGCCAAGACACCATGAAAGTGTCAAAACCCAAATCCCTAAACAAATTACAAGCCGAACCCATCCTCCACAGCAATTTTCTAATCTCGATAAAGATAGAGTGCTCTGATCTATTAGGTTGGAATCTATTATCGCCAGGGAAATTGCATTTAACAAAGGCTCTCTTATCGATGTTCCAGATTGGGGAAGTACACACCATCTGTACAGGGTGGGATTTATATGATAGTACACCATAAAATCAAGCTCACAGTGTTCAAATTTCCTCGATTCTAAAATCTTAAAAACTGTCAACATTGTCCAACACCATGAAAGTTTGGATATGCACTATTTTTGTTGGAAATGAAGAAAGCATCACAAACCAAGCACCTACTTTCCAAAAAATATCACCTAGAGAATATTGTTAAGGCAAGGTATAACGACGATGACACGAAAAGTTAAACAATTAGATCATTAAAACGCGGGGAATTGGAGATAATTGGGACATGAGAAAGAGAAAGTGAGAAAACTTCTAAAATAATTGTGGATTTGTATAAAAATATGAAAGCTTATTTAAAAATCCTACTCACTTGGATAACTTAGGGTAAAACTGAAAATGAAAATAATTATTATTTTTATATAATCATGTGGTTTATGCTAATAGTAATAAAATTTATTTAAAATCTTAATAGGTGATGACCAGCATAAAGAAAAAACAAAAAAACGTAAACAAACATAACATAAATATATTAAATTTGAAGAAAAAACAAATTTTACTTGCTCGAATATTTTGATATTTTTGCAAATTTATTTCTTGGTCGTAATTTTGTGGTTTGTGCTAATAGCAATAATAATTATTTAAAAATCTTGATAGGTAATGACCAGCATAAATAAAAAAACAAAAAACTTAAACAAACCATAGCATAAATATACAATTTGAAGAAAAAACAAATCTTACTTGCTCGAATAATTTGATATTTGCACAAATTTATTTCATGGTTGATAATTTCGTGGTTTATGCTAATAGCAATATAAATTATTTAAAGATCTGATAGGTAATGACCAACATTAAAAACAAAAAAGGTAATCAAACCATAACATAAATATATTAAAAAGCACAAAAAAAAAATCTTACTTGCTCAAATAATTCGATATATGTGCAAATTTATTTCATGGTCTATTTCAATATATTTTCATCAAAATAATTTAAAATCTCAAGAGAAAATGACCATGCGTAAAGAACATGTGCAGCGCACGTGCAGACTACTAGTGTGAGTATACATACAATAGCAAATCAGTCATTCATTCAATTACGGTAGACTATAAACTGTGAACCAAAGAGGCACTTGGTGTACTACAATGATATACAAGGGAAGAGAGTTCAATCTTAAATAAACCTAGAACAAGAGAGGATCACACAAAATATCATAAGGCAAATGATGGTTGGTGCACAACTTTAAAATGCCAAAATACTATAGAAAGTGACCGAGTGTTCTATAAAAATCCTAAGATATGAGATCAATTACAAACCACTTGTTTAGAATCAATAATCCAATCACCCACGCTAGCAGATTTTCTTAGAGGCGATCCCTGCAACCACAAAATTTTAACAGTTAAGAAAACTGATGGAGTTATTATGATTACATGAGAGGAGATTCATGCCATTGTTGAGAGAACCTGAGATCTGCGAGGAACCGTACACGACGGAATGTCCTGGAATACATATTTAGATTAGTGGGAAGAAATACTTCAGGGAAAGGGAATCAAATGAATGGGGATTGTACCTTTACAAGATCCAAGTTTTCAGATGTTACTGAAAATCTGCCTCTTATTTGGACCACGTTGGCCTTGGATTTATCCTCCATTGAATCCCTAAATCCTATTAAAGGAGTTTACAGAATATGAATGTATCCTTAACAATATAACCACTTTCTTATAAGAAAAAATTCTCCACCAAACTAGTTGAGGCATACTGACTACAACTCAGATATAGAATTTTCAAATAATGACAAAAAAGAAACAAAGCAAAACCATCCAAGGAACTATATTACCTCCCGAAGATCTAATGGGCGCTGACAAACTGTTAGCAGAGGCTCGGTTGGGAAGCATCAAAGGACCACTAAAACTAGGTGTTCTTCGTGCATCACGCTTGGCTTTCTCAGTCGCTGGTTGAGTTTCATTCTCAGGTCTAAATCAGAAAACCAGAAAATATAAGAAATACCAAACTTTTAGTATATAAGAGATACCAATATCAAAGAACCCTACTGCTAAATGGCATTTAAGTTGATAAGTTCGTGAAAATAAGAAAAATGAACATAGTCAAACAAAACAAAGTTTATCAAGACCAATGTTGAAGACCAGATTCCCTTTATACCAGAATCCAGGAATCATTACAAAAGCTATATATAAGAATGGCATTCATAGGTTCTTAGAACCACCTAATGACAACTAGGTTCCAAGAAATTGAATCAACATTCAACCTAAGAGTTCTCTTCCACAAAATGAAACCAAAGTCTCATGGAACATATGATGCACATATTTGTGTGAGGCGCTTGGCAGTGTGACCGTTTGAAGCAATGAGTTGAGACCTGACGCCCAAGTCACAAAAGATGCACTGGATCAACACACCTCGGCGCACACCCAGGATTTGAGAGAATTGAGAGCACAAAACATCGTTGAACTTTCCAGCATTCAGTATATATTTGTATACATATTTGTTGATTTTTGTTTCATAAACACTCATAGGATTTAAACAAAACAAATAAAGCTCATAGTGACATTAAACATTAATGGTCCATTTCCATGAGCCACCTAGGTCACCAGGCTAAGCGAGGTGAACTCAATTCCCAAGAGCCACCAATGTGTGCCTACACATCACCTTTGATGCCATAGATTATATTATCCTGATTTCTCATATTAGACAATAGACGCTTTAAAAGATGCCAATTAGAGCGACTAAATGTATTAGTAACCCTGAATCTGAGTCGTCACAGATCACAACATAACACAGTTCATGTAGTTGTCCACAGGCTCAGAGAGAAAAATAAATAGCTAAGATGATGTGCCACGGAAATTACTCTACCTTTCAGACACCCGCCCCCTATCTGATAATGAATGGCTAAGAACAGAATTAGGGATAAGTGGTCCACTCTGTGTTTGGCGGGATCTAGCAGTTTGACTTTTAGGTTGGCCTTCCACTACATCCTTGTCTGTGGTTGGCGGTACTCGTTCATTGCTTGATCCTTCTTTCTCATGGCCAACATTTTTTTCTTGGCTGCTAGAATCTACTATTTCAATTTCTGATATTTCTTGATTTACATTCAGGCACTCTAACTGTGATGGTTCAGCATCACTTGCGACCCTGTAAACCAAGTGTGTCATAAAACAAAAGGTAGCTGATACAAAGTGCAGCAGTTCATCATTGAATACCAAGTCAAGTATTATCAGAAAATGCAAAAAATATTATAAATAGATGTAAGGTCGGACCATTAACAAAACAACATATCCATCAAGCCATTGAAAACGTACCTGCAATAAACGTCATCCATACAACTAAATTTCCTCAAGCCAGAATCTGAACCTGATGCATCCTGCAAACCAACCATACATACATGTTACAAAGTGACAGAGAAATTTATCGTAAGGCAGAATTTTCTTTTCAAATGAGTTCACATACATACGAATTAACTAGCAAGGAAATGTCTAATGTTCAACTAACCCAAATGAATTTTACTATAGGTCACCTCATATACGTGTACTGTCATAACAAATCAAGTTATTAAGGGTATATTACGAGGAACTTTTCACGGGACCTCTTTTATCACTACATCAGAATTGTTATCTTTATCAAATACCAGACAAGGTATCCCGACGAAGTTTAAGATAACAAGACAATCCCCTATTTCTCTTTCTTTGTTATGTCTTCTATTTCCCTCTTTCTTAATCATATATAAGCTACACAATGAAATCAGTATCCTGCTTCAATGGGATCCATACTTCAATAATTATGTAGTAATTCTAATCAGCCAGCCTTGCAAAGTACACCATCACAGATATCGAAGATCTCATTGGAAAATTTTTATAAGATACCATGGTTTCTAGATCGAAGTGCACCTTAAATTAACAAAGCAACAATTCACTGCATCATTCTTCATGAAATTCAGCTTTGAATAAGACCATAATAAGTTCTGTTCGGCGTAAACTTTATGATGTCAGCTCTGTTTGTGTACTAATGTTAATAATTGCAGAAATTGTTGGTTGCTTATCATGAGAAATTGAAAGATCCTAATCATATTGGAGAAGAGACTCCTCCCAAACAAAGTTTATACTTGAAACTTAATGAGTTTCAGTAACATAATGAAGCCAAATTGAAGGGGATACAACAATCCTCGAATATAAACTTGCTATGGTGTTTGCTCCTTTCTTCTACCCAAACATGCGAGTGTCTTTGTACCTAATTTTTTAAGGGAAATCTTATCTAAACCTGCTGCTTGATGAAGGAACCCAACTAGTTATAACCATATGTTCTTCTTTTTCAAATGATGAGACAACCCAGTATTAATAAGGGTATTTAAGTAATTCCGTTATTAGGTTAGGGTAAAATTTGCAGAATCTCCCTTTTTATCCAGTGTTTTCTGGATATTTCACATCTGCTGTCAAGAGTTTATACACACAGGTTGTTTCTTATTTTTTTCTTACTAAATGCTATGGAGAAAACATTTACAGTTAAGTGGATTAACAAGTGTGGATTCTTGAATTAGAAGTTTAAGTTTCCTAATAAAACTATAAAAGGAGACCTATTTCTATTTCTTAAAAATAAAAAGTCCCACTTGAGTATATATCAATGAACACAAACAGTTGTATCCCTGCCCTGCACTTGCTTTATATTGCTTAACGTTCTGCAAGTCTAATGCACAAGTGATCTGAATGTTGATTACCACAGCAAAAAGGGTGGGATATTATGGACTTTTTATGGTGAAAATGTTGTATATTTTGATTCTGTTGGGATCTTTTTTTCTTCCACAGTTCCTCGAGAAGAATGAATATAAAGAAACTGAAAAAATGTACAAAGATTTCAAGTTCAAGGGAAACTCTTGGGAAAAAAAAAACCTAAACTGGATGGATGAAGATTAGAAAATGGAAGATGAAGAGATAAAAATGGCTCTCAATCACCCTATGATTAAAGTAATACCAGAACACAACACAATCAATGGATGAGGGAACCCACCTTGCTTTGGGTTCTCTCATCGTATGAGAGGGGTAGATAAGATTTCCACTTTCTCTTTGGTTTCCCCAAAGCATGTGTTTCCCATATTCATGAGACTTTCATTCCCACCATTTAGGTGGATTGGTGAATGAATCTCGAATTAACTTAGATTTAGGTGGTCCCTTCATGGATTCCCATGGCATAGGATTCCATGCAACCAAACACACCCTAAAAGTTTTAACAATCTAAGGTGAGAAGATTAATCCACCTTATTGTTAACAAACAATCTCACGCTTTCATCCTTCACTCCTAGCAAATCATCTTCATCTTGAACCTGGAGAAAATGGAGGTGATAAAACATCCCATATAATTAGTATAGTCCGCATTCTTCCACTTAAATGATTACACAGGAAAGCTAAGAGCATCTCCAGCCGTATCCCCTAAATCCAACCCTCAAATCTGCAAATGTTTACAGCCTCTTTAGAGTGCGTCAAGACCCCTGAAGTTTGTAGGCCACCATAAAAATGTGAATTTAGGGGACAACAGCTAGAAATTCCCAATACTTTTAAGGATAATGTCATCGGACAACACTCTAATTCATCTCCCCATGACGAAAATTTAAGGCACTTAGATATAAGGAGTAAGGACAGACACATACCAATGATGCTTGTGTTTTCAAATCCTCGATATCGAAATTCCATGCACTGACACCTCGCTTATACTCGTTCTGGTACATAGATCATCACAAAAATGCCAAAAACATGATGTAAGATATCAACATGAGCATGAAAATTCTCCCAAGTTACAGTTGTTTTAATAACGAGATGCACAGTGTAAAAAAATGTGGACAAAGTACCAATTGCCAAGCATATACTTCTCCATGAAAATGCGAAATTTCATAGATTGTTTGGTGTTCCAATATACAATGCCAAACATATAGTTTTTAATATCAGTGAATCGATAGAAGACCAGTGCAAGAGGAGTATTCTTCAAAGATATTAAAATCAAAGAAAAAATTTCAAAGATGCTCAATATATGAAATCATCTTTGATTTGTGGTTATATAGAAATATCATCAAGATTTGTGCTCAACCGAAGCAGTTATATCATTAGCAGTCATGTAGGACCATACAATTTGTCATAGCTGCTATAACATAATATCTGCCATAAGTGTTACAAGAATTAGATCTGATCTATCACTTCCTCTAGTAGATATACCGATTCAGAAGGCCAGGACCCTTAGATACTGATACAAAAAAGTCACCCACTGTTTCTAATTTTCTTTGAAGATTGTTGAGGTCAGATGTGAATAGCTTTGGATTTCTGCAGGTATAAGGTCTCCTCAAGGGAAATATTATAACCAAGTACAAGGAAAAGCCTCCAATAATTTGAGAAGTGCTTCTAACCTGTGATAATGCTTCTTCTTCAGCAGAAGGCATTTTCTTCAAAGCTAGTTGTGCAGCATCCTTAAGCTGCAAAAACATAAGCACTTAAAATTATTAACCAAGCACTAAGAAAAGAGGGAGCTAAAAACCATGTATTACAGAAGCGGGGAGATAACCTGAAGTGCTTTTACACGGTCCCAAAGTGGTGGCAAGTCTGTCAAAAGGTTCTTCACACAAACTTCTGGGGGCTTTGCATTTTTGAAAAAAGAGTGCTTTAGTAGTTTGGCCGCTGTTGGCCTCTTTGTTTGGTCTTTCACCAAGCACATGGCAACCATTTCTTTAAAAGACTGGTAACAACTGGAAATTCATTGATTAGAACATTATTCGGAAAAAATAAAATAAAATAAAGACACGGCAGCCCAACCTTCTTGGGGAATGTGCACAGGGAGTATGAATATCATATTTTTGAAATCCATAAAAGGATTTTTATAAAGGGTTGAAACACCGTATCACGAGGCAAGGTAGGTTTTCCCACCCTTGCCCAAGACAAACATGTTATAAGACATATAATATGGTGATCTCTACAAAAACACAACAGTCAAACAGATAGGAGGTACCTTGGAAAATTTTTTATCTCGATCATAGTCTAGTCCAGGAGGAGCATTCTGGATGGTCATCAAAAGAACCTATCACCAAGAAAGAGTAGTGATCAAATTAAGGAGCACTAAGCACAGAATCTTGCATAAAATGTTCATTGCTGGAGTCTGTGCTTCCACAGATGTGACCGTTTATACCTTCATTGGAGGGTACTTTGAAAAGGGAGCATGACCATGAGCCAACTCCAGTGCAGTTATGCCAAATGACCATATATCAGCTCTGTGGAAATTCACATGAACAGTTAAGCTCTAGATATGTACTTTAAGAGATATGAAGCGTTTGGTCTCATTTTCCTGTTTCTTTTCTATTAGTTTATGAAAACATACTTGAAAACATCTATGAACAAGTAACAGAGAAGAGTATATCCCAATATTCTTGGACTGAACCAGGATGTTGTTTAAAGTAGTCACCAAAGCAACAAATATATGACACATACAAAGGGTGACAAGTTGTAACTGTAGCGTCCACCCAACTCCAAATTAAACTCAAAAAGAAAATGAGATAAATTCAAATATTAAAAAGAAACATTTTTAGAAGTGAAAGGTTTTCTAAATTCAACTTCTCAGCAGTACAACTGGAAAGTCAGAAGAATGTCATTTCAAGTTCAGGCTCTCATTTAAGTAACCACAAACTTGAACTTTGCAAGTTCATGGGTTCCTAATGTTGCATCCACTATACAACTTTAAAATTGATTTATAGGGTACTTACCTACAACATGCACGTAAAAGATTTTGTTTGGCCGCGCAGAGGGGGTGGATGGGGGTGGGGTTGAGAGAAGAGTCGAGTACGAAAGAATCGGGAACAATCTTACGTGTGGCATTTAAAGAATTTGGTTGGTGAACTATGGCATTGGCATATAAGATTTTTAAGGCAAATTTTTAAATATTGTTTTCCAGGTTATATAGAGGAATTGGCACTCACTTGAAATCATATCCGTTCCCAGGTTGTAGAACCTCTGGAGCCATCCTGTAGAATTGGAGATTTTTACCGCAAATGAAAAATCTCTTCTTTTACACCAAAAGAAAATGAGGAAAGAATAAACTGTCCAATATTAAGAGCATAATGTACTCAATGAGGAAGAAAATGAGCTCTCACCAGCATGGAGTTCCTACAAAAGTATTCCTCGTGCGTTGTCGATCACCCTTGTCAAACATGCAAGCTGAAACACCAAAATCGCCAAGCTTCACCACCCCATTGTTATCAAGAAGGATATTTCCAGCCTGCGGACTCAAATTGTTAAAAAATCTGACGGTCTTTTGAAATCAAATTAAGAAAGATATCACTTCCATACAACTAAGCAACGTGTTTTAAGTTTGTATTGACCTTAACATCGCGATGAATGTGACCATGTCGGTGGAGGTACTCCAAAGCCTTAAGAGTTTCCTTTAGGATAGAACAAATTACATGCTCCTCAAATCCATCTGGATATGCTATCTTCATAAGATGCAAGCAAGAACCCTCTGCCATGAATGGCATTACCACCCAGAGACATCTTTCGACGACAAACGAACAAATTGCCCTTACCACATTTGGGTGTTCTATCAAACTCATTGTTTGAGCTTCCTTCCGTATATCATCCTGTCAAAAAATAAAAGATGAGACATTAAAGGAGGATTTCTTCACTAACTGCAGAACATTGCATCGCTAGTATTTCCAACTACTCAAAAACTAAAATCTGTCAGATTCAATACCATATTCAGTAATCTACAAACTGTAATTTACTAAAGTATGAAATATTACCATCCTAAGTTGAATAATGGTAAATATCTAGTCCCTCAATTGCAAGTTACACTCGTATTGTCATTCCAAACATCGAAAATTTTACATCTTGATAGTGAAATTGAATCAAAGAGCGCAATTTTTTCCCTTACATTAGGTGTCAGGGTTCTTGAATAGACTATTTCGATGTAATCATCAAGTAACAATGCAGTCAAATCTGAAACAATTACTTCACTGAGACAACTTGCACAAGAGATTCTAACACTAAAACAGCAAAAAAATAACAAATTTTAGCGTGCCAACACAATCAAATCTAAACAATTATTTCACTGAAACAACTTGCACTAGAGACTCTTAACACTCTAAAACAGGCGAAACTAACAAATTCTGGCATCAAAGTTCAACAAATAAAGCCTCTTCCCGATGTAAAGTTAACCAAAATAATCAACTTCAAGCGCCCTCAAATGCCCCATTGAAACTAAAGATTGCCAACAGTTGAAAAACATTTATAAAAAAAAAAAAAAAAAACAATCTTTACCCCCTCGATGAGCTCCTTCAGCACTAAATTGTGTAAAACTAAAGTGAACAAACTTCAAATCTGACAAAACCATTTCACCCCCAAATCTCAACTCTTCAATTGACTTCCAAAAAACCTAACTTTCAAGCTCCTCCTGATCTCAACTCCACTTGCCCCAAATCAGAACCCCTAAACAATCCAATCCAACTCATCCAACCCAATCAAATCAAATCCGATTCGAACCCAAGCACCGAATCACTCCAAACCCAATCACTAAAAACTGTTCAAAATCGAAACTTTAAGAAAAGGGGGCGAAGAAGACAAACCAGATTACTATTACAACGATCGAGATCCAAGCATTTGACTGCCACGACTTCATTGGAAGGAAGATAGATCGCTCTGTAAACAGTAGCACTAGCGCCGTATCCTACTTCTTCGAGCAGCTTGTAGTCATTCGGGTTAGCCGAGTAGCTTCTTCGCCCGCTTCCCATCCTTCCCATGTACAAACCCTCGACCCGAATCCGAAACCCGTATTCTTCTCCGTTGACTCTTCCGTCAATTACAAACGGCGCAACCGAACGAATATAGAGAGAAAGAAACGCAGACTTGTTAGAAGAAGAAGTAGAGAGAGTTCTCTTTTGATTGGGTATTTGACACGTGGACCTTACAATTCTATAAGGGGACTTCGCAAAACCGAACCTCTGTATCTGTATTGTGAAGAAATAAATACATATAGCTCACCGTTGTGTATATGGGGAAGGTTGTAACTTGTTTATGTAGAGAGAGAGAGAGAGATTCGAGTTTTTTTTTTTTTTTTTTTTTTTTGTCAAACAAACTTGTAATTTAGTATGATCTTATTGATGTACCAATTACCATAGTATGTCTCAGATCTCAATACTATTTTTCTAAATTTTTTGAAAATTAGTTTAGTTATGTTGTATTTTTTTTTTTCTGGTAAGTTAAGGAGTCGCTATGTAAAAAAAAAAAAATTGAAAGCGAGCTGGGTTTTTATAGGATCTCATAACAAGGTGCGACTTACAAGTCAACACCATAAGAAAATAATCATGCAGCCGGTGGATCTCAAACCTAGGACATGGAGGATAAACCCACACAGCCCTAATCACTAGACTATAACACCATTGGCACCGCTATGTAAATTTGATAAATGAATGAAACGGTATCCAATTTTAGCGTAAGTGGAAATAGAGGTATGTATGCGGATATTTTACAATACAAAGCATTTGGACAAGCATCATTTATGTCATGTTTCGTTTTGATTGTACATAAACAGCTAGAAAAATGTTGCTCATATCGAGATCATCTAGAAAACAATTCATTGATTATGAAAATGCTTCGGCTTATTTGTCATAACAAGCAAACACTTTGCTCGCTCCTAAAAAAAATCCAATTTTTATTTAATGAGTATAATGGGGAAATGGACTTTTTAAGATATTTTTGATGTCATTGGAATGAGCACTAGTTACCCACATTCTGATCTGGCTCGACTTTCACAAACTTTTCGAGAAAGGTTTGGAATTTTGAAGAGCCTCTAAGATCAAATTAGAAAAAAATAACAAAAACAAGTTAATTCATGAAGATATCTGAGCGTGTTTCTAGATAATCATCCTAACAAATGGCACATATAAAGGTGGAAAAAGATTATTCATGCTTTCCGCGACTCCAAACTAAATTTTGTGAACTTTTGCTCACACTCTTTTTCAAATGTCATAAAACCCTAAAAATAATATTTTTCATGAAATAATTTTACGAGACAAACAAGATACAGGGTCCAAATTGAGAGAATTTTATTTTCCACAATATCTCAAGATATCACATTAAAATAAGGTTGCAAAACAAATGCAAAGTCAGAGATAGATATTGCAAAAATAAAATTGGCAAAGCAACAAATCATAGACAAAAAGGAGGATCATATTAAATTATTAATGAAAATCTCTTACAATTTGTAAATCTTATCCTTTGTCTTAACTCTCATGTAAAATGGACCTAAAACCATTCAATGCTTTATCTGGTGCCAATCCTCTATTGTTGTTTCCAAATTCCAACCACCAAACTTCCATAGCATTTAAAAACTCTTCCCAAAACTATACATGTAAATGATAAGGAACACTCAGAGTTTATGGCCAAATTAAGGGATAATAAATTTGGGGACCAAGTTTAGAAAGATTTTTCAAGTAATGTGAAACAGAATGGTGTTGGGAAGAGAGTGATTCCAATAAAGTTGAAGATGGGTGTGTGGTACTACACAGTACAGATTCCTTGTACCAAGTGGTACATAGCACCAAAATTGGTAAGAATTAACTTAGGGACAAAGACACTGTAAAGTCATGATGGATGTTGGAACTTGGAAGAAGAAGATGACATGACCAACAATGGTCAATAGCTGTAAGTGGCAAGGTTTTACATTTTTTCAAATGGAATGTTGGGTTTGAAATAGAGTCTTGACTTTAATGAGAAGAGGGATTAAATGCTGCCTTTGTTGGACACCAAGAGGATGAAGATGAAGATGAAGATGAACAAGAAATAGAAGAATAACATGACTCAACTCCTTCTAATGAAGATTATGCACTGAATCGGGTCACAAAGAAAATTTCAAAAGTTTGTCATTGGAGATCCACTCAAACAAAAAAAATACATGAAGTATGGATCATGTTTTAAAGAAAATTGAAGCTTTTATAGATATTGGGCTAAAGGATCCAATTTCTAGTTTGACAGTTCATTTATGATCTCGCTAAGTTTATTTTACATAAAAGGAGATTAGTAAATGAAAATTATCATTTGTTTTAGATTTATTAAGTCGTTCGAGCTCAAATTTTGAGAAAGAAAAAAAAAACCGCATTTGACCTTAATAAATGAACTACTTACGTGCGAACTTGTATTAATTTAAAAAGTTTGCGTCCATATAAGACTAAGAAATCAACAGTGAAGAATTTCATTTCAGAGAGATTTGACATGGTTTTTGGATTGGTATCATCAAAAGATTAGACAAAGATGATTATAGTTGACTGGTTGAGTCATAGAGATTATATTCTGTAAAGCTTTCACATTGTTGATATGAATTGGTATATGGTATCGTCAGTATCCATGCAATATATGGCTTGGTGGATTTTCCCCTACTCCTTAATTGATCATGTCATAACGAAAATTGTGAATTATTTGCTGTCTGTATCACATGTACAAGAAAAAAGCCAGATACAAAAAAAACAAAGGAATCAAAATTGTTCCGAGTAAAAAAGCCAAATTGTTCTTGTTCATCATAAAAATCGTTTTCTCCTTAAGGTCTTGGTTGAAGCCTTGGAAACCAAATGCCCAATACCCAAAATACCCACATCCACAGCCCATCTCACACCCTCCATTTCCATTTCCATCTCTTCACCCTCATCCTTTTTTTTTGGAAGTTGAGCTTGGTTTGTATAGGATCCCATAACCTATTCACGAGGTGCGACCTACTGATCAACACCGCCCCGAAAGAAACGATGCCGCTAGCGGGTCTCGAAGCAAGGACGTAGGGACTAATCCCACACCTCCTTAACCACTCGACCATAACCCCTTTGGCTTCACCCTCATCCTTGCAATCTCTACCGTCCGATTCACTCTCCTCAGCATTCAGAACAATCACAAATGTCCCATCTCCTCATCATAATCAAATTCCTCCCTCTCTTCAAGTATCTCCTCCAACAACAACCCTCTACCACGCTTCCTCCTCCTCCTCTTGACCACCATCTCCACCCTCTCATCAATTGCCACGTCCACCTTCACTCACCACACTTCCCTCCGCCTCCTTCACCTCAATGAGCCTGGACCTGGACTCAGCAGGCACCTTTGGTTTTAGGTGAACTTTTTGTGTTTGGAAGTTCAGTGCTGTTTGTTCATTCTTCTAAATCAGAATTAAACCATTTTAGGCCCTGCCTGTTTTTCCTTTTCATTCTGATCAGATGAGAAAGTACATTCTCATGGACTACAAAACCACCAAATTCGCGCTGTTAAGGTAAGGACTGAAACTTGGTACAAATCGACAATCAGAATATGTCAAATCGTGATTGAAGCCTAAAGCCATAGATTGTATGATTCTGATTTAAACTGGTGCTAAATAACAATGACAATGAGATCACTACTTTGGCAGTTTTAATTTTTTTTTTTTTTTTTTTTTAAAGTAATTGAAATTTTCATAACTTGGCTCTGACTTAATTAGAAGAAAAATCAAACAACTCCTTAGACCCCAAATGCAAGTTACTTTGTCAAATAACAGGCATAAGAACATCCTAACTTTAAGCTATGGTTTAAGATATCATTCCAAAACCTCTAGCTGTATGGTGGAGGGTAAGATATGGACTTGTGAGTGGTATGTTAAGCCATCCCTTCTCCTCATTGGGACACTTGTTGCACATATTTTGGGTGTGAAACAGGAAACGTAATTGTTTTGTGAAAACAGGAATTTGGTTTTTGAACAGGAAATTGGTTTTTGAATAGAAAACAACTTCAGGAAACAGAATTTTTTGTGAAAACAGGAAACTGTTTTTTGAACAATAAACAAATTCAAGAAACAGGAAACTGGTTTTTGAACGGGAAACAAATTCAGAAAATAGGAAATAGATTTTTGAACAGGAACAGGAAACAAGACGCTATATATAATAGGAACTGTAGCTATTTTTTGTATGTAGAAAAACTGTGAAGCACGGGGAATAGAGAAAGATAATTGTTGGAATTGTTTCATCTCTTGTTGAAAGATTGTTTGAGAATTGTTATCTTCTTGTACCTTGTTCTTGAATATAGTGGAATCACCTCACCGTGGACGTAGGCGCAATTCGCTGAACCACGTAAACTTTGTGTCTCTTGTGGTAGGTTATTGATTTTCTCTAATTAATTTCATTGCTAGTTACTCTATTTAATTGATTGGATCTTTGTGGTACTTGTGTGCAATTGTTGGTGTCTACCCACTTCCGCAATAAGTCGCAACAATTGATATCAGAGCACGAAGAAAAATTGATCTTGAATTGTTTTACTCAAGATTGTGAAGATTCAAAAGTGTTAGGGTTTGTTTGTGCACAAGTTGTTTGAAGAAAAACTGTAGTGAAGTTTATTGTCTAGAAAGTCACTGGTTTTGTTAGCAATGGCATCCAAGGTGAGCAAGGCACATGTGGGGAAGTATGAAATCGAGAAATTTAATGGTAAGAACGATTTCGGACATTGGAGAATACAAATGAGGAATTTGCTTATTTCTCATAAATTACACAAGGCATTACTAGGGAAGGATAAAAATGTTGAAACCGTGTCAGATGATGAATGGGAAGAATTGAATTTGGAGGCTCGTGTTGCTATTTGCTTGTGTCTGGATAGAGACATAGTTTTTTTAGTTAATGACGAGACTACGACAACTAATGTTTGGTTGAAGCTTGAATCACAGTTTATGACTAAGACATTATCAAACATGTTATACTTGAAAACCCAATTGTACAGACTAACAATGGATGAGGGCACTCCAATTGGTGATCATATCGCCAAGTATACATGGATTATCTCAAATTTGAGAGATGTGGATGTGAAGATTGAGGATGAAGACCAAGCAATTATATTGTTTTACTCATTGTCGCAGTCATACGAAAATCTTGTACAAACAATTTTATTTGGGAAAGATGAACTTACATTTGATGAAACTACCGGTGCACTCTTGTCCAATGAGATTCGGAAGAAAACTTCATCGAGTGGTAGTGGGAAAGATCAAGCTGAAGGGTTGGTTGCTAGAGGAAGGTCTCAAGTGAAATCATCTTCAAAGAGTGGGAAATCTATATCAAAGTCTAGAGGCCCACAAAGTCACAAATGTAGAGAGTGGGGGCATATGAGGAAAAATTGTCCAAATCAATATAAGAGTAATCATGATAACAGCTGGAAAGGGCAAAAAAGAAACACAAGATAAGGGTAACACTAGTGAAGCAAGTTATGCATCTAGTACGGAAAATGACGAAGAATGTTATTTAGTTGCGGAAAACACAAAATCTTTGGGAGATGGATCATTGACTCTGGGTGTTCTTACCATATGTGCCTAAAGAGGGAATGGTTCACTACCTATGAACACATTGATGGTGGTACTGTTCTGATGGGTAATGATTACGCTTGCAAGACAGTTGGAATTTGAACAATGAGGATTAAGATGTATGATGGTGTTGTGAGAACCTTAATTGATACGAGGCATGTCTCAGTCTTGAAAAATAACATTATCTCGCTTGGTGTCTTAGACTCTAATGGTTGTAAGTTTACAGCGGTAGGTGGAGTTTTAAAGGTTGTCCGTGGGTATTTGATTGTCATGAAAGGGATCAAACAAGGTAACTTATACACCTTGATGGGTAACACGGTAACAGGAAATGTGGTAGTGGAAACTTCTTCATTGAAAAGCACTAGGTTATGGCACATGCGACTTGGGCATATGACAGAAAAAAGATTGTCTCTACTGAGCAAGCAAGGGTTACTGAAGGGTATGCAGAAACCGATTATGGAGTTTTTCGAGCATTGTGTATATGGAAAACAATGCAGGGTAAAATTCAGTACAAGCAAGCACGTGAGCAGAGGTATACTAGACTATGTGCATACAGATGTGTGGGGGCTAGCGAAGGTCGTCTCTAAGGGAGGATCCAGGTACTTTGTCTCCTTCATTGATGATTATTCCCGTTACACATGGGTATATTTTTTGAAGTCTAAGAATGAATTATTTGAGACATTTAAAATGTGAAGATAAATGGTTGATAATAGAACTGGAAGAAAGGTGAAGACTTTGAGGTCTGATATTGGTATCGAGTATACTGAGGGTACCTTCAAACAGTTTTGTGATCAAGAAGGAATTGTTCAACATTGGACTGTTAGAGACACGCCACAACAAAATGGAGTTGCTGAAAGATTGAATTGTACTATGCTTGAAAGAGCTAGGTGTATGCGCTCCAATGCTGGTCTTGGCGGATAATGATAGGTTGAATCAATAGCCACCGCGTGTTTTTTGATTAATAGATTGTCACATTCTACATTAGACTGCAAAACACCTTATGAGGTGTGGTCAGGTGAACATGCTGATTACAGTATATTAAAAGTTTTTTGTTGTATTGCCTACTACCATGTGAAAGAAAATAAGCTTGATGTTAAGGCTAAGAAGGCCATTTTCCTTGGGTATGCAAAAGGCGTGAAGGGTTATCGTCTATGGTGTTTAGAGGATAATAAATTTGTGATCAGTCGAGATGTTACATTTGATGAGAATTCCTCGTTAGCTTGTACTAAAGCTAAGGAGTTGGTTGATAGTGGTGGTGAATCTAGTAACACTCAAAAAGTGGAAGTTGAAGCGTCTGTGGATGCAGCAGATGAACAAGTGGTTGAAGCAAACACACATGATCTGAATTATGAGCCTCAAGACCATGAGGAACAACAACCAGTTGAAGATTATCAATCCCAGCAGCAACCTTTGGCCTTAACTAGGTCAAAACGATCGGTTAAGCAAGTTCAAAATTGTGGCTTTGAAGAACCGTTAAAGCACTATGGTCAGTTGAATACAGTTGATTTGGTTGCATATGCACTCTATGTGGAAGATGATGAGCCAAATACTTACAAGCAGGCTGTTCGTCATTCAGATAGTCAGAGTTGGTTAGTAGCTATGCAGGGTGAGATGGAGTCTCTCCAGAATAACCATACTTGGGATCTAGTGTCGTTGCCTAATGGAAATAAAACAATTGGCTGCAAGTGGGTGTTTAAGAAGAAACATGCTACTCTAGAGTCTGGTACTCAGTTCAAGGCAAAATTAGTAGCTAAGGGTTTTGCTCAGAGGGTAGGCGTTGACTACAATGAGATATTTTCGCCTGTGGTAAAACACACTTCTATACGTGTGTTGTTGAGCTTGGTAGCTCATGGTAACCTTGAGCTTGAACAACTTGATGTGAAAACAACTTTCTTGCATGGAGACTTAGAGGAGGAAATTTATATGCATCAGCCAGAATGTTTCAAGGTTGTTGGAAAAGAATACCATGTTTATCGTTTGAGGAGATCACTTTATAGGTTAAAGCAGCCACCTAGGCAGTGGTACAAACGGTTTGACACTTTTATGTTGAAACATGGGTTCACACGAAGTAAGTATGATTGTTGTGTTTACTTGAAAAAACTTCATAGTGGCGATTTTATTTATTTTTTGCTCTATGTTGACGATATGTTCATTGTCTGTAAGAGTAGGGTGGAGATAAATAAATTAAAGTCTCAACTTGCATCTGAGTTTGAGATGAAGGATATGGGTGCTGCAAGGAAAATACTTAGTATGAAGATAAGAAGAGAAAGGGAGAATAAAAAATCATTTCTTTCACAGAAGGGGTACCTTGAGAAGGTCATATCACGGTTTGGCATGAAAAATGCAAAACCGGTTAGTACTCCTTTGGCTTCACATTTTAGACTTTCTCGAAAGTTATTTTCAATCACAGTGGAAGAAAAAGAATACACGTTGCATGTTTCTTATGCTAGTGCAGTTGGCAATTTAATGTACACACGCCCTGACATTTCACAGATTGTTAGTGTTGTGAGCAAGTATATGGAAAACCCTGGGAAGAAACATTGGGAGGC
Source organism: Berberis thunbergii (assembly GCA_003290165.1). Classification (NCBI taxonomy): domain Eukaryota; kingdom Viridiplantae; phylum Streptophyta; class Magnoliopsida; order Ranunculales; family Berberidaceae; genus Berberis; species Berberis thunbergii. The sequence goes on along the minus strand of QNQO01001333.1, from coordinate 197,531 downwards.
AGTGAAATGAATGCTTACGTACTTAAAAGGTACCTTGGATGTGGGTTTGAACTTCGGTGGAGATTCATGTCAGGTTCGTGGGTATGTTGATTCTGATTATGTTGGTGATCTAGATAGACGAAGATCTACTACTGGTTACGTATTTCAGATATACGGTGTTCCGGTTAGTTGGAGATCTATGCTTCAGGATACAGTGACTCTCTCTACTATAGAGGCAGAGTATATGACATTGACCAAAGCTGTAAAAGAAGCATTGTGACTTCAAGGTCTTGTAAATGACTTGGGTGTGGAACAAGATAGTGTTGAGGTTCTTTGTGACAGTCATAGTGCCATCTACTTGGCTAAAAATCAGGTTCATCACGCAAGGACTAAGCATATTGACGTCCGATATCACTTTGTTCGAGATGTAATTGAGGATGGTGATGTGTCTTTGGTGAAAGTGCACACAAAAGACAACCTTGCTGATAAGTTGACAAAGGTTGTTCCTGGAGTTAAGTTCCAACATTGTTTGAACTTACTCCACATTGACTCATGTTGATTGAGGGCCCTTTAGGGCGGTTTCATGAGGTGACAAAGTTATGGTGGAGTGTTGATCAGTTTCTTCTTCTGCCTTGTTTCGGCTCATTTTTTTCTTAAAAAAAAATTCGCCGAGGTGGAGAATTGTGAAACAGGAAACATAACTGTTTTGTGATAATAGGAAACTGGTTTTTGAACAGGAAACATAACTGTTTTGTGAAAATAGGAAAGTGTTTTTTGAGCGGGAAACAAATTCAGGAAACAGGAAACAAATTCAAGAAACAAGAATAGATTTTTGAACAGGAACATGAAACAAGACGCTATATATACTAGGAACTGTAACTATTTTTTGTATATAGAAAAACTGTGAAGCACAGGGAATAGAGAAAAATAATTACTGAAAACTATTTCATCTTTTGTTGAGAGATTGTGTGAGAATTCTCATCTTTTTGTACATTGTTTTTTAATATAGTGAAATCACTTCACCGTAGACGTAGGCGCAATTCACTGAACCACGTAAACTTTGTGTCTCTTGTGGTAGGTTCTTAATTTTCTCTAATTACTTTCATTGCTAGTTGTTTTATTTAATTGATTGAATCCTCATGGTACTTATGTGCAATTGTTGGTGTCTACCCGCTTCCGCAATAAGTCGCAACATTGGGCCGGTCCAAACACCATTTGGACTTCTTCTAGAAGTTGGGTTGAGCCCAAGTATGGTAGGGTTGGGACATGATTTGTTCAAGGGGCTTCTTCAATCTTCTTCATTGACCCCACATCCCGACATGTGGTTGCCTGTTTGACAGAAAACTGTTCCTATAGACAATGTGAAATCAAATGGAGAAACTGAGAACCAATCACATCATCTAAGTCTTTCTTTTTCTTATCTTTTTCAAACTTCATTTATTCTCTCCTCTCTTCCTTCATACCATACCAGATCTTTCTCTGCAAACAAGCCCACCACAGAGATAGAGAGAGCATGGCATCCAGACTTGGCCTTGTAAACTTCCACACTCCCTCCTACAAACCTCGCCAAACCCTATCAGAACTGTCTCCAACTCCAAACACCCATCTATCCACCAGGTCCACAAAAACCCATGTCTCTCAACACCCAATCAATACATCAGTACAACCTCTCCAACTACAAACCATCATCCATCACTTACAGCCATCTGTTCTCCCTCTCACTGCACTCACATTACCATTCCTTCTAGACCCACAGGTATTAGCACTTTATTTATTTATTTTGGTTTCTGTTTGTCTGGCTGTAATTTTGATGGAATCTAATTTGGGAGCTTTTTTTTTTTTTTTTTTTTTTGTGGTTGAATAGGATGCACTTGCTGCAGGTGGGGAATTTGGGTTATTGGAGGGGAGAACACTTGCTCTTGTGCACCCAGTTGTGATGGGTGGTTTGTTCTTCTATACATTGTATGCTGGGTATTTGGGTTGGCAATGGAGAAGGGTTAGGACCATCCAGAATGAGATTAGTGAGCTCAAGAAGCAGGTGAAGCCACCAGCTCCAGTCACTGTACCAGAAGGGGCCTCCCCATCAACTCCATCACCTCCATCACCTATTGAGGTCAAGATTCAGCAGCTCACCCAGGTATGTTTCACAACCAGTTTTTACCACAGATTCAATTCATAACACATTCAAAAGAACAGTGAGCGCCATTGGCTAAGTGTATATTTGTATGCAAAGAACTGAATTTCATGGAAAAGTAGGGATCAAAAGCCTAGTGAATATAGGATAGAGGAAAGAAGTGAGGTTCAAGATGGCTTTACATTCCCATTTATTTGGAGATCATACACACTGCTCATCCCAAATAGTTGAACTCCCATATCTACGGAAAATAAAATGATTCCTAAATGTTGTGATTGGGTTAAGTTGAGTTGTTCGCAATCAAACATACCCTAAATGTGATACTCAGTGACAGGTTCACTGAGATGCAGTGAGTTGGGAATGAGATTAATTGGTTGAACTCTAAAAATGGCTAGTTCTCGGCAGAGCACACACAGAATCCCATATACTTTCCCTCACTCCATTACAAATTTGAGAATGACAAAAATTTGGACGTGATATAGATTTGCTTTATATGACAATTATCTGATATCCGACCAGCAGTGAGTTGGGAATGAGATTAATTGGTTGAACTCTAAAAATGGCTAGTTCTCGGCAGAGCACACACAGAATCCCACATACTTTCCCTCACCCCATTACAAATTTGAGAATGACAAAAATTTGGACGTGATATAGATTTGCTTTATTTGACAATTATCTGATATCCGACCAGCCAAGATTCGTTACGAGTCTCATAGGGTAAATCAACCAGAAAGATGATTCGTATATTCTAAGTTAAAAACTAGTGTCATAAAACACTACACTAGAGTGTCTTACTGATAGTGTCTGCTGCTGCGCACCAATACAAAATGTTCAGTGCAGCATCAGCATTATCCCAACCTTACCCCTGCACATCCATATCTGACATTCTAACGTAAGCCTGAATCGAGTTGTTATATACTGATTTCTGAGCTAAAACACAGGAGAGGAAGGAGTTACTGAAGGGGTCATATAGGGATAAACACTTCGATGCAGGCTCGATTCTCTTAGGGTTTGGAGTACTTGAAGCTGTTGGTGGATCCCTTAACACTTGGTTACGGACTGGAAAACTATTTCCAGGACCCCATTTATTTGCAGGAGCAGGTAATCCCGTTCCCCCTTCTTCTTGTTAAACATCATGGTTCTACCGCAGGAGCAATAAACCTCTAGCTATTAGTTCTATGTTCTTTGGACTGTTAGAACACACTCATTTGTTATTTGTCATGACTTTTCATGGATCAGCAATCACGGTGTTATGGGCAGCAGCCGCAGCTCTTGTACCTCAAATGCAGAAAGGGAATGAAACAGCCAGAAATCTTCACATCGCCTTGAATGTTGTAAATGTTCTACTCTTTGCTTGGCAAATTCCCACAGGACTTGACATCGTTCTCAAAGTGTTTGAGTTCACGGATTGGCCATAAATTACATACGGCATCTATGCAGCCTATCCCTTTGGTTCTTTCACTTACATTCTGTGTGTTTTGTACTTGTTCTAGCTCGTATTACCAAAGCCCTCGTGTTACCAAAGCAAAATATGAATCATAGAGGAACTGGAACATCACAAACATGTAAGAAGCTCACTGACATAGACAGTGGTTGAATGTCAAATAATCAAGCTTTGGATTTTTAATGTGTCGTTATACATAGGTGTATTTTTTGTCATTAATTATATTAAAGTTCTCTTTTTTTTGGGGCGCATTTTTTTGTGTCATCAATCACATTTAAGTGTTTTTTTGTCCAAGGTATTGCCACTATCCCATTTCAACTGAATTGGCATACAAAGTAAACCAAAAGGGTGATAAACTCGCAAGTATATTACACAGAGAACGTGAAAACCAACAAAACTGCTTTGCACCAGAGACTAAAACTGAGATGAAAACGGTTTAAGGCAAACTTCAGTTATCTAGGATAAGCTTATAGACACCTGCAACTAAGTTCTTCATACTTTTTGGATGTTTGTTTACCTGTGATTGGTCTTCCTTCATGGATTATCAGCCTCAGATTTCCAAATAGAAAGTTCAGCACTGTCACGATTACTAAACATTTGCACGAATTCTTGTTGGAGATGAGAGGAGACTGATTACCATTAAAGCATTAACACATAATTGCAATCTATCCTAAACTCATATTGGGAATTTAATATCCAATCTTAATATTAAGGACATTTAAATCAATATATGTATTCTTCCTTCTTAAACAGTGTAATAACCAATAAAAGCATACATGAAGTTAAATCAGTTGAAGAAATCCTACACTCCTTCTGTTAGAGACAAGGGTCCTAAAACTTGGGACCTAATAATGAAATACACGTTTCAAGTATTGTTAAAAAAAGAAATGGTAAGAACAAACATTTCAACGTCTTCTTCAATGGTGTTAAGATAATGTAGCCTTCTTGGAGTAGCAAGTTTCTTGCTTTCATTGAATTAAGGCAAAAACTAAAATAGGACTGGTTATATGATGTCTGCATGTTTTGGTGCAGAGTGGCATAATAAATTCATGTGACTGTGAACGTTCTGAGCTGGCCCTTTTACAAACCCAGTATTTTCCCATAAATTGCTCCTCATACCTTATCTGTGCACTCTTCCATACCCCAAGCTTGAAGGAGGACATAAGATAGAATTTGATAAGAAATTTCGCTAATTGTCTGCCCTTTCCAAGTGTGATTTCTATGTTATATATGGCCGTGCCTAAGAGCATATAGGTTGAAGTAGATTCTTCTGTTTTATCAATCAAAACCCCTACCCAAACTGTACAAGCTTCTTCCAAAGCATACAGCTTTCCGGATGTATATGATGATATCGAGACAAATGGATTTTATATGATGATATCGTATGATGAAGTACCACGAGTTGATATATTGAAATCTTCCTACGGGGTGGAGACGATGGGTTCGGTTCATGGATTTTACTTCCTTTTGCCGCATTTCACTCAAAGGGGTTTAAGGGAGATAGTGCATCAAGTTGTTCGCAAGGGCCAACTTGATCCTCTTCCCAAGGATCCCAGATGAGGGAACCCTAGGAGAGGCATAACAGTCAAACTACAAACACCAAATTCGAATTGACGATATTTATGTATGAAGATTATAGATGACCTTAATCAGAATTTGGATCTAATGTAAAAAAACAACTCCTCTGACTGAGATGACAGGGAAAGTTGTGCACTGATAGAATTGGTTATTAAAGAGGAATTTGTCTTTCCATTATCCAATTCATTGTTGTATACCAAAAAGGGTTTAATTTTGTATTTTGCATGCTTTGCTATGTGTATTGTTAGGCAGTCTATAAACAAAATTCCCCATAGGCAAGTAGCAGATGCAAAAGTGATCATATAGAGAATCTAGTAGAAACTAATGAAACTCCTAGAGAGATCCCCATTCAAGTAGCATATCTTACGCTACTGATCAACCATCTCTCCGCAGAAATCCCTTGATATCTAATCTAATTAACTATAGTATGAATTGGTAGATCCTTTTTATTTACTGTGATGCAAATTGCGATGGCAGATAGAATAGATAGAAGACCAGGATTCATTACAATAGTTCCTGTGTCAATGTGCCCAGGGATAGACACTTCTAAACGTTTCTGACATCAGTTGCAAGAATCCTTTCAGTTCCACAAATGGTTCAGGTGAGTTCACTGCTGTCCTTAAATTCAAGCTTATGACCATTTTTTGGGGGAATTCAAGCAAGTTTACAGTAAAAAAAATATTCTTCATCTGATAACTGGCCATCATCTTTTAAAAGGCATTTTCTGTCCTGCATTGGAGCGTGGTTGCAACGGCATATTTTCCACTTCCCTTAGAGATATACTCAACTAATTTTTTTTTTTATTTTCATATCATGGACATGGACCCAGACGAGGGTAACATAAATAATATGTGGCAAATTTATACACAATTACAAGTTAAGCAAAGAGCTGGACTAGATCAGCTGGTTAGAGCATGTGGTTGTTAAGTCAAAGGTTCAAGCCCTTCCTCTAGAGAAAAATCAATGTGTTGACGATAAGGTTCAGGCCCTTTGACGAGTGATTTCATTGTGTCTGATTTTTTCTGGTTTTCTATGCTATGTTATTATCAGTGATGTTTTTTGACGGGTGATTTCATTGTGTTTGATCTTTTCTAGTTTTTTTTATTTTATCTATCAATGATCTGAATCAATGTTTTGACCAGGTGACTTTTTAGGTGATTTACATCCATGATTTGTTTTGACGTTGGATCTTTTCTGGTTTTCTATGTTATGCTATCAATGATCTGTTTTGACGGGTGCATTTGATCATTTTCATTTTCTTTATTGTGTTATCTAAGAACTTGAACCCTGACCTTTTCCATTTTATTCCATCCCGCAGGTTTTATGTTAAGTTCATCTCACATTGTTTCCATGTGGTTATTCTCGCGAAATATCTCCCTCAATCTTTAGTGATTAGAAGATAGAACATGATAATTTAATAAACAAAAAGGGTCTCTAAGGAAGAAATTACAGTGTGAAATTCAATTCAAAGATAAATAAAACATCATAATTGATAAAAATACCAAATACACAAAAAAAAAAAAAAAAAACTGTTTGAAAGTCTCACAGCTAGTTCTTCCTTCCTTCTCATCATCATTTCCACTCTGATGAATACAACATGAAGACAATCTTTAATCTATGAATTGATTATTGCAGAAATAATTGAAACCTCGATGACGAAGATCAAATGCATTTTTTCATGGCAATAAAATTTAAGCAAACAGAAACATTTTCTCTTCTTGAGCTAATAAATAATTAAAGGAGAGGGGTTTAAGTTTCAGTCCAGAAAACCTGTTTTCTGCCAAACAGCGTTGCGAACACGACGAAGATCCCTCCCTTTGAGCGTTCTACCGACCCCTTCGAACACCGAAAAGGTGGAAACATGAGACCTTGCTACGATCTCATGAGGAGGAAGCATTTGTTCCTCTGTTTCTTCCTCTTGAATTTCGACATCTTCATCAAAAAAACCCAAATTTCTCGACTTATTAGATGAACCATTTCTTGGCCATATAGGTACATTCACCGGAGCTGATTGGTGGAGTTTCCCCGAAGACGACGAAGACGGGTTCGAAAAGAAGTCGTCGGAGCTGGAACCGGATCGAGACGTGGAGATCGCCACCGGTGCAATTGTCCGAGCTGCACTGGCTGCATCCAGTGAGGGTTTTCTCTGGCTGTAGGGGCAGTGATCGTCGGATAATGCGGCGGAGAGGCCGAATTTCTCCGGACGGAAGTGGTTTCGGCTACGGCCATGGTGGTGGCTGTCGCTAAGTGTTGATGAAGATAGATTTGTTGAGGATAATGGTGGTGAAATAGGCTCCGTTGGTGAATCAGAGAGATCAGACGACCAAATTACGTCGCTCTCGTCTAATTCGAATGAATTCGATGTCTTTGAATTTGGATCTGGCTCCCTCAGGTAACCAAGAAATCGCTTCGTTTGTATAGAAGAAGATGTTGCACCCATGGATGAAGAATGATTATTATTATCAACTTCCTCTTCTTCCATGACACACAAAAATTATTGAAAAAAAAAAAATTCGAAAAATTTAGGTTAGGGTTAGTTCATATCTTTTCTGCAAATTCGCGTAATAAAGATTTCTCTCTAACGCGCGAGGTTGAAGTTGAAGGCAAAGAAAATGAACGAGGTTAAAAAAGATTAGTCTCATCTCTCCGAACATTCACGTTAGCAGCTTCAGTTATGATATGAGTTGTTGATGACGTGTATATTCTTTTGTGGATAGTGACGTAAATGGCTGTGGTTGAGTGAAGTAGAGTAGACAGTATTTTAGTGGTGTCTTGTTTGTGTTATTGAGATGCCTTTGTGTGATAATTTACTCATGGGGTGACCACTTATAAAAAGGTGTTCAAAGCCTCATGAAGACAACACAGTTATACCCATTTTTGTCAAACAGATTCTGGAATAAGAGATAACTGCCACACGTAGTTGACATGAGCTTTTTCAAGCTAAGAATCATTTATTGATAGATTGAGCATCTTTAAGTTGAAGATTAGTGGTTCTCCATTTTTTTTTGTCAGGTTTTGGTCTTTTACGCTTCGATTCTTTTTATAAATGATAATTGTAATTGTGATTTAAAGAAAATAGATAAAAGTGTAAAAAAAAAACTCGAACCTAGCAAAAACATAGTTGTATTTCCTGACTGCCTAGATTTATTCGTACAAATCACTCTATTTTGTTATAGTTTTAGCTACCATTTCATCATTGATCATTGGTTTGAGACGAAAGGTACCAATAGTAATAGAAAGAGATGGTTCGAGATGACAAAAACCATGTATTTACTATTCCTATGTGGTAAGAAGCAAAACTATTGGACAATGTCGCAGATGTGGATTGAAAAGTAATTCCATATATCTCTAACAGTAGTGTAAACTTGCAATGGTTCATAGATAAGATGTTCTCATGACATGCTCTGATATCTGGATTGATTGAGATCATCCACCAATACACATTTTAACCTAAAAATGATTCAAGTGTGATCACTACTGTAGTATTAGATGACAAGTAGGAAGAATCACGTGTCCTTACTCAACCATCCAAGTTGCCTACTCAATTCAATACCAAATATAATACTCTGAACCTCACATAACCTTCCAAGTCTCAACCAAATGAGTGATGTAGTTTGCTCAACAGCTTTGTCTTTTTTGGTTCCTTCTGAACAATGTGTGTGTACATGAGAGGTCTCTCTTAAAATAAGGTGATGTGGTTGTCATTTTATATGAAAAGATGAATATGAATCAAGCTCTATTTGCTATTTAAGAGATAATTTTAAGATTTTGGTAAGCACTGATGAGATCATTGATAGGATGAGTAGGGCTAGGGGGGGAGGGTGGTGGTGAAAGCGTGGATTTTAAATTAATCAATCCTTAATCATGCAACTCTCAATGATTGAATTAGGTTAATTAATCCCGATAGGTCACCAATTAACAATGGTGGAATCAAGCCTTTATTTATAATTAGCTTTATGTTGACACCCCATTTAACTTGGTCGTTTAGAGCTTCTCTTGTCATAGGACCCTCTTAAGCCTTTGAGATTAGGTACTATACATTGTTTTGAAAGGAGAATAATGGTCTCTCACTAGAAGCTTTGAATGATCATAAACACTATAAAGTAGTATTCGCTAGTAGCAAAAACATTATTAAGGCATCAATCTACACTGATTGACATTCGGATTTTAAATAAAACAGAAAGTATCCAATTTTCAATTGATCGATATTTGATACCATGCGATATCAGCATTCCACACACCAGGTAGGATTACCTGCTAAGAATGATGGGAACCAAATATTTGAGGCTCTGAGCTACTGGAGTATTTATCATAAATTTATCTATAAACAGTTCGCTAATGAAGATTCCCAAACACAGATTGTCAATATGTACATCTGAAGCTAGAATCAATACAACAGTCAAAACGAAATTTAAAACTAAATAAACAATTTCCAAGGCATCTGAATTTTTCATTGAGCAGTGGTGAAGTATTATACTAATTTCAAGATTCATATTCAAATCACACCTTTTGGCAGATTATGCCGAAAGGGGAGACAACGCAATATCTAGCAAAGATTTTGCATTTCATGAGGGAAATTTTGGAGTAAGAAAAGGACATATGTTTTCACAGCATGGGATGTGGGGAGGGAAGGATTAAACTGGCCATGTAAGCCTTTTCACATGAATGTGGCCTGTTGATGGTATCTAAAGTGTCCTATTTTCAGCCTGAACAGCTTAACTTGTCTGGCATCTTCAACATGTATGTGCTTGGACACGTCTCAAAATGCCAATATTGAATCGATTGCATAAATAATGTGACATTATCCTCAATTATCATGATGCTTATCTAAATGAGGATCTCAAACCATTACAATGGGAACAAAAATATAAGCCTCCAGACACCAGAATTTTTTTATAATGTACAGTCCCTCAGTTTTGAACGAACAAATATTGAATATATATGAGCCCTAAACATTATGGTGATTGATGGCACTCAGCCAGTTATGATACCTGCAAGAACATCACTTTTTCCTCGGGCAAAGATTGTGTACACTAAGCGAATGGCATCAAGCCACCCATCTAGGGACTCCCATGTATCAGCAACCTAAGTATGACAAACAGATTTTAATCAATTTACAAACTCAACATAGGACCCAAGTTATATATCGTAGGTGTCAAACTCAAGACATGGATGATTACCAGATAAACCGGTCCATGAATTGTGTCTATACAGAGACCTGCCCCAGGTGGTAATGTAAGGTCTGCACATGCTGATACTGAAACAATATCTGGAACTTCAACTCTAACAGTTGATTTATTATCACTTTTTACTGCGCTTAGCATTCTACCTGAGTTGCTTTGTGATAACTGTTTTTGCTCAACCTTGTTAAGCTGCAACATAGAAACAGAACTAATGATTTGTCAAATCATGTATTTTCATTAACCTACCTGAACATAACTATTAATTTCTATTGATTGTTTTAGTCTATAACAATGTCGTTTATACATACCATTCAATAGTATGCTTGAAAGGCATCCAATCCTCTGTTTACCCACCTTTCTTTCATTTATAAATGAGTTTTGATCACCATTATTAATAAACAGGAAAAACAATCATTTGTTCACAACAGCTGGTAATATAAACAAATAGGCAATTGGGGGGCATCTCCAATAGAATTATCTTGGTTGAGCGAGGATGTGTCTAAAAAATCATATAAATATTTCCATGGGTATGTCACTTAAGTCACATGGTTTTAAATACATTGCAAGTTTCCAAAAATTTATGTCTCAAGGCAATGAAAGAGACCTAAGGCTGTGTCTGTTTATAAAGAAAGCTTTTCTAAAAAAATTTGCCGAAAGTGAGAATGGAGAAGATTGTTTGTTTCCAAAGAAAAGCTTCCCAAGAACATTTACTAAAAGTGAGTAGAGAGAGGAAACAAAGAGCGAGAAAGATGCAGAAATAATGGAGGACATGAATAGTGATGACGATTTCTACCCTCACGTATTCACAAAATTGTGGAATTGTTCACTCAAGGCTTGTTTAATTCCAAGGAAATTGTTTCTCAAGAAATTTGCCAAAAATGAGAGGGGAGAGGAAGGAAAGAGAAAAAGAGCATGAATTTTGTGATGATCAATGTCCTCTTGATTTATTACAAAATTGTGAAAAATATTTTTGTCCCAGGGTAAGAATTTTTTGCCAAAAAAATGGTCATCTTCAACCTCAAGATGGATACAATTTTTGCCACTTCCTCTCCAATTTCTTCTTTATTTTTGTAATTTTCCATGGCAAAATTTTCTTGAAATCAAACGGCTCAAGGTAAATCAAAAAAAATATTTTCTCAAAGTAAATAATTTGTTCCCTGCTTTTTCTCCCATCCCTTCTCTTTCGTGTAGTTTTTTTCCAAGGAATTTTTACTTTAGAAACAAACAATGCACAAGAGAGTGTCAAAATCTGAGAATATGTTAACCAAAACTTGAGCATCGAACAATTCTCAAGATTGCCAGTGGCATGGGTTGCTTAGTCTTTTTGGAAAGGGAGGTCCCCATGTTGCATGTCCAAATCCGATGCAAACCAAACCATTCTTGTGTGATACTTCAAATTTCCCTTATTTTTAGATATAATTAACATTCAGCATATTTTGACATGTTACTTATTTTTAAATCAAATAATTCACCTTATACTACAAGGTGGTCACTTTACTCAAAATTATTTCAAATGTGATGCTCAGTGCACGAATTTAATTTTTGAGTTTTGCCAAGTTGCACACTCCATTTCTGAGTCCAATTATGACACCTGTACCATGCCAGTGTCTATGAAACATAGCCTTGGGTTTTCTTTCACTGTTGGTAATTTCTGACTAACAGAGACCAGTCCCAAATAAAGCTAAATCATTTTATGGTTCAGAGTATCATTTTCAGTTGGTATAATCAACTTGAATCACTAGTCGTTTTTATATAAAAGCCCTACCAAGAGTACTGATCATGAAATCAAACTCAATTCAAGACCTTGCTAAGTAAAAGGTTCAAATAACCTACCTGTTGGAGTCCTTCATGATTTAAGACAAATTCTGACCGCCTCCAATCACTATGAGGTGCAATTGGACTCCCCCCAGGCGGTGCAGTCAAATATCCCACCTTGAGATATGGCAATGGTAGCTGTCAAAAAACACTTTCCATCAGTATGATAATGTCCACAACATTCTTATACATGAGCATTATATAAAATGAGAATAACACAGTCAATTTGGCAAAATGTGAGAGGTGTATCACAGGAAAATCACAATAAAGAGGGAGAAACTGAAGCTATATATACGCAAAATTTCTTGCAGCTTTGCCAAGCAGCAAAGCTGTTCATTTTAACAAACTACAGCTTGAATTAAAGATTACAATCAACATAGGTCCTATTCATAATAAAGAATAACATGGAGCCCAATACAACCTAAACAAATTAGAAAAAAACTAATAAATCTTCAAACTAAAAGCAAAAGAAAAAAAAAGTTGCTGAAAAGAAAATGGATAAGCAAAAAAAAATGTTGTGGTCTCAATTTCTTTTCCAGAAGCATATTGTTATTAGTTTAGGTTCCTTGTTTTTTGGACCATCATTGTGCTTCAAATGGATTTGTAATGAAATGCAACCTTTTAAAATAAATAAATAAATGTGGTGGCTTACAACTTGGGATGTGTGCATTGTATGTTTCCTTGCATCATACTCTCCAAGTTGAAATTAGGAATTTTAAGGGTTGAGCTCTCCATGTTGGGGCCAATTTGACTTTAGACCCCCAATAAAGAGGATATTGAGATTTAGGTCTTTTGGTGAGACTGAAATTTGTATTGACAAAACTGGTCTTACCCTTGTTTAACTCAAGTTAAGGTTAGGTGGCGCACAAGGGTAAGGCTTATGTGGGAGAGAAAAAGAGACAATGTCATTGAAGTGACAGTTTGTCAGTCAGTTCGTGTTAACCAGGATTAGTTCAAGTTAAGGTAGGTAAGGCTAATATGGACACTATCCCCTCCTCAAATTAAAATTGGCTATCCCCAAATTTAGCAACTAGAAAGGAACATTCTGACAATGCTCTTAGGCACAATTTTTGCAGAGATACTCAATGTAGTAACAAGTTATGTCTCGAGAATTTAGTGAGGGTAGCAAGTTTCTCCTTTTCAAAACAATGAGCAACTTGGCGTTCTCACAATCACCAGAATCAAAGTACTTCCAATGTGTAGTACGAGTAGCGGACTTGGAAGTAGATGTAGAGGCAGGAAAAACAGATATAAACGAATAGCTGATAGGAGTAACATGAAGCACTTCAGATTTCAAAGCATAATAGGGAACGTTATGAGTTCCTTTTAAAACCAGAGGACCCTAAACTTGCTTGCATAAGTCATTGACATAACGACTAACTCTGTGTTGCTCAAATTTCTGGAACTGTTTCTTACCCTCATAAGCCATTTTTAATTTTCTACTTCAAATCATGAAGTCACTAAATAATTGTCGATCATAATCTTTAGAAACAATCTATTTAATAACTCCCTTTATGGGATACCTCGTGTGAGATTGGTTTTGTGAAAAAAAATAAGTCAAAGTTGTGTGCCTCATCTGCCTCAATTCTTGTTACAGATCAGCTAATCTTAATTGAAGCACACTTTGATACGTCACCTCTCTAATCTCGAGGCAAGATCTTTTGAACAAGGAGATTCGATGCGTTTGGGGCTTTATTTTTATATTATAAGTAAACATTTTCTTCTTTTTTAGGAGCGAAGGAGGGTATTATTTATTCCAGCAACATTTATGCAATAGGAGTTTTCCTTGTGAAGGAAACTATTTTTTGGGCAATTGACTTCATAAGAAATTCAAGCCTTTTTTTAATTTTAATATCTATAAATTTTAGAAAGTTAAGAAATTTGTATTATTTATTTATTCACTTTTTTTTAAAGAAGATTCAAATTTTTTTAGGGGGCCAAGAGACCTCCAGATACAACAAAAATTGAAGCTTATAACAATTATTTTCACATCAATCATTTTAATAAATGAATAAAAAAAACCGTGTTGACCACGTAAGAGAAAGATATCAATATTTAAGGATGAGAGTCTCATGAATAATCCAAAATGTTGGGAGGGGGTGGGGGACTGACCATAGAACGGACTAGCCTCAGAGCGCTACGATAAACCTGCATAAGAAACAAGCAAAAGGAGGAAAAAAATGGTAAATAAATCATATTATCTTCAAAAGAATCAGTCTTCAGTCTTCACACTCTTAAACATATTCCGTTAAATCAATATTATAAATGCATAAAACTACAAAGTTCTTCAAGCCTATCTAATAATCAATTTTATTATTCCCTTTCTACTGTTATGATTTCTGATAAAACCACTCAATGAAAAGAGAGGGAGCTACTCAGGTATAGTGCATTGTGAGTAAAGATACCAGATAATCTTGGTTTAATGATAGATGAACAATTTTGACTTACAGAATAATTGGGTTTTAAAGCATGAGCTGCTGCTATATAGATAGCAGATTGACTGTATAGTTCATTAGGAGAAACATCTTTTGCATTGACTGGCCTTCCAGTTCTCAACGTGTCCTCCGCCAAGCCGTACTGCAAGTTAAAATCATACACCATTAACTTCAAGTTGATTTCTATAGGAAGATATTTCAAGCTATCCAATAAGACTAATATTGTAGAGTAATATGAATCCAGAAAGGTTCCTAAAAGGCTCGACTCTAAACAGGGTACGGCTAGAAGGTAACCAACCAGAACTGTGCCAAGGTTGTATATTGCTCGATGAAAATCAAATTGTAACTGGATAGCTGCTCGAAACTGCCATAATAACATTAAGAACCAATTAACTGAAGAAACAATAAAAATAAAATAATGGCAGTCAAGACCATGGTAATAATAAACAGGCATTGTGATACTAATTATAATCAAGTGCATGTCTCAAATTGAATCACATATAAATTATCTACCTTGCTAATTGCAGTCCTTACAATGGTCTGCTTTTCTCGGATAGGAACAATTGCACTGAGCTCCTACAAAAATCACACAGAAATTTTGAGTAGCCAAGCTTTAGCATAAATATGCGCAATAAGAAAATAAAACTTCAGAAACAGGTGTTAGCTAGGCACTTATACAAGAGCATTCAAGAGTGCTCTGGAAATGAAATGAAGTTAATCGCTTGGAAGCCCAAACTTGAAAATACAATTTGTCAAAAGAGAACATACCTGAAGAGCAAGTCCCCAGTTATTGAGAGCCTGTAGTCATAAACATAAGTTTGTTGAGAAAGATAACTTGTACAAAATAACAACTAACTTCCATGCCAAAGGAGTATGCAATAAGAGATAATATACTCCTAAACGCGATGCTGTTTACAGATTTCATAAGACAACACGAGAGAGGATAATAAAATGACAATGGACACACTGCACTGCAAAATATTTTAGTATATAATAGTTTTCATGAGGAATTACCTGGGGACTATTCCAGTTAAGTTGGACAGCCTTTTCATAGTTTTCTGTTGCCTGCGAATCAGATTCAAAAATTTCAAACACAGAGGACCAGTCAACATTTTGCACTAGTACCATTCTTGTTCAGAGAGCAGAGAGCCATATACAGCTTATATGCAATAAATATCCGACCAGATAGTTTACATTATTTTTAACAGACGTACAACTTCATGGATCAGTTTTCCTGTAAATCAACAAACAGATGACTAACAGGGGAACCAGCAAACATAATTAGTGAAACTCCAGTAACAAGTTGAGTTACACAAACACTTTAGATATGAAATTTTACATAGAGAATCAAAGGTATTGAGAATTAGTTTAGATATATCATAAAGTATCCAAGTCACTGAGATAACCGTCAGGTAGAAATAAATTAATTAGTTAAGGCCAACGTTCAAACCTCTTTCCATAGTTCTTCGGCCTCTTTAGTACGACCACGCATTTTTGCTCGATCTGAGATGGCAATGGCCCAATTATAGAAGGCCTGGCATGTAATGACAACATTTAATCAAGGAGAGCAATGTCTGATTCAATAATTCGACTGAAGTAGAGAAAAACCAACAATACTGTCAAAAAATTAAATACATCCTATTGTACAACAATCAATTTTTTAGTTAAGGCACATGCCATGAGCCAACTCTATACAACTTGACAGTGACAAGTCAAAAGATGTGCTGAGTACAATAACGGAATATAACAAAAAATGGTTCAACAAACAAAGAGTGAGAGAACGCTAAAACAAAATTCATAAAAATAAAAAACATTTTTTACAACATCCATATAAAACAGGACAAATCTTTAACACAGTTATAATAGAGCTACTTAAAATGTAAAAGTTGTTGGTAAGTTTCTGTCCTTGAATCACTAGCAATATGATGATAATTACAATTCGTTCTCAATATAAAAAATGAGCTAGCCACTAATTTTTTTTTTGGAGGGGGTACTAGATTGCAACAGTGATGTTAATCAATAAAACAAGTTTGTGTAGAAAATCATATTATTAGGCCAGAAATCCTGCATTTCAATCTAGATATTCAGATGATAATTTTGAGCAAATGATAACATAACCCACATAACAAGGAAAGCACGTGAAGGAGATTTAAATACATACATCATGAAGAGTGGGGCAAAGACGAGTAGCCTCGTCATACTTTTTGCAAGCCTCGTCAAGCAAGGCATCTTTGGAAGGTGAACTGGACTCTGGACCGACATTATCTGCACTTTCCTGCACACAAATTAATATCAAATTGAAATAGTAACTTAGCTTTTCCCACTGCCTAGCCAGAAGAGGCATAGTCAAGTGACATTGTTCGATGACTAACATACACAATCCAAGGCAAAAACAAAATTTGTGTTTCTAAAACTTTCCAGACTCAGTAAAAAAGAAAAAAGAAAAAAGAAAAAAGTAGAATCCGTCACAGGGTGATAACCATGAAATAATTTAGACTTTAGACAAGGAACATATGAAAGCTATGTCAGTAAAATTTGACATGCCCGAACATGGTGATCTCGTGTTTGGACAACTAGAGGTGCTACTGTACATTTATCATACATTCACTATGAGGAATGGTACCATGGACTTCTCTAACAGTAATTTGACTGACATTTATATACATTTAAGAAATAGACGCAAACCTGAAGAACCAATGCCCAATTATAAAATGCATCATAATCATCTGGGTTCCTTTCTATCGCACTAGCGTACCTACACTAAATAACCAAAGTGTCACCATAAAGTAAAATCAAACTAAGTTTTCATAGAATATTTCAAAAACATTCTCTAGGACACTATGAGATGAGAAAGCAGTTACTTGTGTCAAAACAATAACTAGATTATTCATTACTGAAGCAGACAGCAAACTTCTCACAGGTGTGCTTACAGTTTTAATAGCCAAATGAACATAACAAACTACATTTCTAAATAGTATTTGCTATAGGTTTCTGAGAATCATTTTACTCACACAGACGCCAAAAATAAAAAGTAATAAAATAATAATTGTAATAACAAGAACAATAACAGTAAGATTGAAATCCAAGCATGTAGAACCATTTGGGAATGGTTATGCTCAAGTTACAAATTCAAATTGACAAGGAAGTCTTGCACGGCCTTCAAGGCATGACATTATCACCTGCCTTCAAGACCTGAAAACTTCTGACAAATCAACTCTATCAAGAAAATATATGTAATGGTCCACGTTTATAAACATAATCACAGGCAGCAAATACATGAATCTCCCAGTTTATCTTCTTCTCTCTTCTATCCTACTTCTACTCCCTGCTGATTCCAGTTTTGGTTCTTGGAGTATGTGCTAGAGACATCTAGTAGCACAATTAACAAGCTTTAATTGCCTGAACTCTAATCATCTCCAAATTTCAGCTTATTCGTTTATAAACATTAACTTTAGCTTCAGTGAAAAAATATAAATAAATAAAATACAGTTGTTATTTACCATGCTTCTGTTATTTATTTATTTTTAACAATGAGAACTTAAAACATTGTAGGATAAGAGAAAGGACTTCTTCAAGCATAGCAAGAAAAGATTCGAAGTAGGAGTTGCACCATCTTGTAAAAGCTTTCTATCAGTAATTTCTAGTAAGAAACTAACAATGATCTGTTTGTGAAGCACACACATATACCCTTTGACAAGAGCATGCTAAGAATCTCAGTTTTTAAGTATTATATGTCAATCATATCTGGTCTAATTGAACCAGATTAGAACATTGGATTGGTGGTACAAGATGACAATTTTACTTATGCTTTTACCAGTGTAAAGGAACCATTAACTGCTTAAACCATAATGAATCACATCTTTGAAAAGGATCAAATTCATCAAGTTTTCCACAAAAAGTATCCTTCTCATGCACAGTGTAGATTACCGCATTGGCATAAGACAGTCCAAAAAGCCACAAGTATGTCAGTAAAACCAACAATCGCTTCTCAAAGTATTCTAATCCATAAGGAGCATGGAAGTTTGCTTTTGGTATACCTTCTTACTCCGATGCACGGACTCTTCGGAAAACCCCGTTTCAAGAGTCGGAGTCCGTGTCTGTCATGTGCCCGACACGTATCCGACATACAGTCAACGGTCAATACACGTTGATTGAGACCGACTCAGCCAGTGTTTTTTTCCTCTTTTTCTTGGGGTTTTTTTTTCCTCTGCTGATTTTCGAAAGTAGTTTTTGAAGAAACATCAAGTTCTACTGCACTCAATTGCAATCGCCAATATTTCAATTCCTTCAGTTGGAGAGAGGGGTTGCTTTAATTAGAGCATATCTTCACGTCGTACTCAATATTTTTGACTTCTTAACTGACATTTTCATTTGATGGTACATCAGGCATCATCAAGGTCGTTTCTTCACTCACTCTAAATTAGATACAATAAACAAAAAAATGGTATTTTGCTATATAATTTCTCAGTAATTTGATTTATCTGTTTCTGATGATTAATTTGCTCTTAGATGCACAATTACACACACTATTTTGAAACAACTTGTAAATTAGATACACTCCTCAGTAAATTTTGACTATTCGAGCATCTCTGTAAAATTTTCTATCTCTCTTGTTAAGCTCTCATCTTCTAACTTCAAAAGTAAAAAATTTAAACAATTTTAAGCTTTAGGTTGTTGTTTATGTTCATTAGTTATAAAAAAAAAAATTTAATAAAAAATAAAGTTTGATTGTTTCGTCGTATCGCCGAGTTCTAATTTTTTTAAATTACCGAGTCGCCGTGTCGTATCCGTGTCCGACACGTTATGCGTGTCCGTGTTCGTGCATCCATGCCTTTTTACTTCTAACAGAGTAACAGATCACAGGAGGAAACTAAAATCATTCCAAAACATACCTTTTAGCTGCAAAAGTAAGTATCCTTTGGCGAGAACGACCCTCCTCGTCCACACCTGTGACACTGTTGATCAAGTCCATGGCAACGTTGTTTTGGCCAAATTGCTGGTGAATGCCGTCTTGACTGAAACATGCGAGGGGGGAGATATTGTTAATCATTAAAGAAGAGGAGGAAACAACTAAATTCTATTCCTACGCCTAGGATGTAACAAATACCACCACAAAGAAATTAACTTGCAATAATCCAAAATAAGGACGATAAAAGAGTCAAACAAAACCAAAACATCAAAAACATACAAGATACATGTGACACTTTCAATTCGAAAACACAGTTTCCATTAAAAAATTCATCGATAATAATAATGAGAGTAAATGTAAATACTGGTACGATATTATAAACAAAATCAACCAATTTAAATTCTAACTCCCCAAGAGACCCCGCTCATATTTTTTTTCTCTTAAAGAAGCATTGGATCATAATAAAGTCACACCCTATGTACTAAGATGCTCATTAAGTAAAAAATGTCATCTATTGAATTTGAAGATCTCATATACATCCTCTCATGTATTAGCCTTAGACTCTTCTAGCCTTTTTGTATGAGTTGAGAATGCCTTTATGCCTATTTGTTAGTTTGCTCTTTCCTTATATTATGCTTTGTGTTTGCATTTTTATAAATAATAATAATAAATTAATTAATTAATTAATTAATCAAACGGTCACGCATATATGGTTTTTTAAGGTAAAGTTCCATTGGAATCTAAAAGATCACAACGAATCAAAGGTGTCGCCATATCACCTTACAAAGATTACAAACATTACATGTTCCCTCGAACAATTTGTAACTCTAGATTTGTTAATTTGTCAATTTCGTATCATAATACATCAACACATCCATAAACATAAGATGAAGATTCGAGCTAAAGTGTTGATGCTAATGAATGCCTTTGGGTTTCGGAATTCAAGTATATTTAGTATTTCAAGGAGGCTTAATGGAAACTTGATTTTTATTTAAGAAAAACTTTTGATATTTTTTAATAAAGAATTTTAATTAATATTTTATAAAAATATCGAAACAAAATGTTTTGTAAAATTGTTTTTGAAAAAGGTCGAGTATAAGTTTGAACCTGTGACCACAAAATGAACCAACCATGGCGCCAGACTCAACTCTTCAAACCCATTATCAGGTTCGTGCCCATGTACCCAGCTCGAGCCCCATCTTCCAATTTGTATTTTTGTTTAAAACAGTTATTTTCGAGTTTTCAAAATGGGCCTAAATTGGCTTTCAATTAGAAAATACTTGTTAAGTTATATACGTGTTTTCTAAAACAAAAATTGTATCAATCTCTAGTTATTTTTTTAGAATAGTCTTTTCGGAGAATTTTTTTGGTGATTCAGAGAGAACCCTTTGGAGAAGAAAACACAAACTGTTCTATCTCATTGATTTGGTGGATTCTGGAGTGTATCCATCGGATTGGTGGATGATTTAAGGCAAAGCTACAATCACGAGACTTGTGATTCGATTTGAGACAACAACCAAGCATGGATGTGTTGATCCAAGTTGAGGGACGCTTGGTAACTTGTACAACTTTGACTGATTAGTAAATTGTGCTCTTTGTATCCCGTGGTTTTTCCCTCTTAAAAGGGTTTCCAAGTAAAATCTCGTGCCTAGTTATACTGCACGAGATTATAATGCAAAGGTTTCAATCTCAAATAAATTTCAATTGGTACCAGAGCAAGGTTATACTGCAAAGGTTTCAAACCCTAATGTTGATGTATCCTACTTAATGGATCCTCAAAAATAAGGTTCTATTACTGGGCCTCGCTACTTTGATGGAAATAATTATGCCTATTGGAAGGCTCACATGCCTGCCTTTCTTATGTCCATTGATGACCATGTGTGGTTGGTTGTAGAAAATGGATGAACTACACCTACCATGTACCATGAGTTCTAGCTCCAGTACAGAGGGTGACACTGGAGTAACTGTGGAGAAACCTAGAAGCAATGGACTGAAGTAGAGTTGCAATTTTCACATTGGAATAACAAAGGTCTTAATGGTATTTTCAATGTTGTTTCTCAAGATCAGTTTCGTAATATGTATACTTGTACCACTTCCAAAGAAGTTTGGGACATCTCAGAAATAGATTATGAAGGACCAAGTCTGTGAAATTGAAAAGGTGCAAATGTCGACTACAAATTTTGAAAACCATCACATGCATGAGAATGAAACCTTCAATGATTTTATGTTAGGTTGATTGTTCTTCCACTAAAACACGCTAAATAGATAATTTTGGAATATGATGCTTTGAATCATGAGTTGGATCAATTTATTTATCATAGAAGGAACAAACCAACAAAAAAATCACCTTCTTCATAAGGAACTCAAAAGAAATATTGATGCATACATTGGTTCTCTCCACTGCTTCGAGGTTAATAGATCATTTCTAAGATGAAGGTTCCACTCCACTGTCAAAACTCTCCCCAAGTCCTTCACCACCTGTCCTGATACATGCAAGCTCTAAAAGGCCAAACGGGATAGGGTTTTTTTTAAAGGAAATTCATATATAGCTTCATTACTCAAAGAGAATGAAATGTCCCTCCACAAATTCGCCTCATGCTACATATTCTCCACGAAAGACTCGCATGATATGGCCTTAGCCTTAGCCTCCCCATCATACTTCTCTTGAATGTTCATTCTGTCTTTTTAAAATTACGAACCCCTACCAAGTAGAATCACTCAAAAGGGTAAACAACCCTTCCTTCTCACAACACTCAACCCATCAATTCTTTTTATGGTTCACTCCTATCCATCCTTGCAAATCACAACCAAATACGGTCACAAAGAAGACCAACTCATTGAGTGAATAACTATCATGGAGAAGATTGAAAATGCAAAGATATTTATGGGTTGATAGATGAAAAAATAAAGAAAACCATCTTGTAGAGCAAAACCACATTTTCCAGTTCCCCATTGAAACCCTTAATGCCTTGCCCACATTTGTAAGTAAGATGTGATTTCACCACAACTGATAAAAACACTAGTTACTGAATTACTACTAGTTTGTACAGTGATGAAAGCTAGAATAAAAAAGTTGCAGGAAAATGGAACCTGTAAGAGGATGTGGCGTCCAATCTGTCTCCATCAGCAGCAGCAGCAGCGTCGTTACCATTACCGTTAGCGTTACCGTCTTCCTTCAAGTCATTAAACAATTCTCTCATCGTGAAGGTCCTGTTTCCTTCCTCTTTGTCGAGCTCAGGTCGCGCCATTTCTTCAACAACTGATGCTTTCTCTTTCTCTACCTCCTCATTTGATCCGACCTCTTTGATTTCATTTGATCCGATCTCACTTTCGCCTTGTTTGGTTTCGTCGGGATTCGGAACAATTGAGGAAGTTTTCTTCTCCGTGCCATTGATGATCATGGCTTCCTCTTTGGTTTCATTTGTAGATATTGGTGCTTCTGATTCTTCTTTGTTTGTGTTCTCATCTTCTCCATTCTGATTCTGATTGTGTTGATGCTGGTCTGATTCTTCGATTTCTGTCGACATCGAACAAAGGGAATTAGGGATCTTTGGGGATATAGAGAAAGTAAAGAAGAGGAGAGAGTTGTGTGTATTGTGTTGTGTTACAAGTGTTTCACAAACAACACAGACATACGATAGCATGTGACTTGCACGTGGGTTGATAAAAAAAAAAAAAAAACACAGCAACTATTTGGTACCAAAGATTAATCTCACCTATATTAACTCTCTAATTTGTACACCATTCATCAAAGAAAAAACTTTAATTTAACTTCTCCCGTCTCAAATTCAAATATGTGAAAACTCCATCTTCCCTCCCAACATCCTATTTTTCCCTCCAAAGACACTATCTCCCCAACTCTTTCTTCTTTCCCTTCCAAATTCAAACTCCATTTTCCCTCTCAACTTTCTCTTATTCGCTCCATAGACTATCTCTCCCTTCGTAACTTCCTCTTATTTGCACCACACTCAACTCCCTCTTCTTCCCCTCCCAACTTCATCTTCATTCCCTCAAATTGAAATCGAAAACGAAGTCGAATATTGTTGAGAAATTGAAGTACATAATGAATTCAATCCTTCCATATTGTTCAGATTACATTGGTTTATATAGACAACTTGTAGCAATGCACAACAATGCTAGTTGTCAAAACTGTCTAACAGAATTGCTAACAATCTAACAGAACTGCTAACACTAAACTCCAAAGTACATTGGTTTATATTATGACTGATTACTCTTAACATCCGCCCTCAAACTAAGTGTAGATGCATCAATAACACTTAGTTTGTCACGTAGAAGCAGAAACCTAAAATTACCAAGTGCCTTAGTGAAGATATCAGCAATTTGATCAGATGCTGAAATGTGAAGAACATGCAGTAGTTTGCGGGCAACCTTCTCTCGAACAAAAAATATACCCAACTCAATATGTTTGGTTCTCGAATGCAGAACAGGATTAGCACTTAGTAAAACTGTGCTTTTGTTATCACACCAGACAGTAGGAGTAACAGTTGGTAGCCTTAGCTCATAAAAAAGAGAATTGAGCCAAGTAAGTTCTGTTGTGACTGAAGCTAAGCTTCTATACTCAGCCTCAGTGCTACTTCTGGAGATTACACTCTGCTTCTTTGATGACCAGGAGATGAGGTTAGGACCCAAGTAGACACAATAACCAGATGTGGATTTTCTGTCATTGGGATCATATGCCCAATCAGCATCACAAAACCCAGTTAATCTAAAAGAAGGAACAGGTGCAATTTGCAGTCCAAAGGTGGGTGTGGATTGAAGATATCGTAATATCCTTTTAACCACTCGCCAATGAGATTCAAGAGGAGCTTGCATGAATTGACACACCCGATTCACAGAGTATGCAATTTCTGGTCTTGTTATAGTAACATACTGAATAGCTCCTACTATACTGCGATATAGAGTTACATTTTGAACAGGATCACTCCCTTGAGCAAACAACTTCTCACCACCACTCATGGGAGTTGGCAAGCCCTTGGCAAACTGCATCTTGGCTCGACACAACAAGTCTTGAACATATTTAGTTTGGGATAGGAATAACCCATTATCAGAGTGTTGAACTTGAATGCCCATAAAATAGTGAACATGACCCAAATCTTTCAATGAAAACCGAGAATTTAATTGGTTTACTAACTGAGATACCTCAGACTGATTTGCACCAGTGACCAAAATGTCATCGACATACACCAGAAGAAGAATTGGAGAAGGAGTGTGTCTGACAAATAAAGAAGAGTCAGACCTGGTGGATGTAAAACCAAGCTGTGTTAGAGTCTGTCTTAACTTGTCAAACCATGCTCTAGGAGCTTGCTTCAAGCCATATAAGGCCTTGGCAAGTTTGCACACAGCCTTGGGTCTTGAAGGATCAGCAAATCCAGGTGGTTGCATCATGTAAACTTCTTCCAGTAAATCACCATTTAATAATGCATTGTTGACATCTAACTGTAAAATTGGCCACCCAAATGTTATAGCTATTGAAAGCACAATTCTAATTGTAGTTGGTTTCACTACAGGACTGAAGGTTTCATCAAAATCAAATCCAGCCACCTGTTGAAAACCTTTGGCCACTAAACGAGCCTTGTATTTATTAATTATACCATCTGCACTCTCTTTCACTTTGAAAATCCATTTGCAACCAACCACTGATTTATGTTGAGGAAGATCTACAAGGGACCAGATATTATTTATGAGTAGGGCCATGTATTCTGCTTGCATTGCTTCCAGCCAATGTGGCGTGTCCAAAGCCTGAGTCAGACTAGAGGGTTCCTTAGAAGCCGTATATACTTTCGGTTTGTAAATACCAACCTTGGACCTAGTTACCATCGGATGACCAGGGACAACACTTACAATAGGATCACCATCAGTATTAACACTAGCAATAGCACCAGAAGTAGCCCCATCAGAAGAAGCCCTGATATTACCACCATTAGTATTATCAATGTGACCATAAGGAGCAGTATTAGGAGTAGTATTGTAACCATTATCAATATGACCAGTAGAAGCAGTGTGACCAGTAGGAGCAGTGTGACCAGTAGGAGCAGCAGGAGCATTACTTGCAATAAGAGCAGTGGGAGCAGTGTGAGCAGTAGAAGCAGTGTTGCGTATAGGAGTAGTATTTGCAGTAGGAACAGTGTGACCAGTAGGAGCAGTGTTGTAACCATCAGTAAAGGCAGAACTAGTATTAGGAACTCTATTTGTACCATGAGTATTAGTGGGAAACACAGATATAGAGGATGGATACAATGCAGAGGGAGAGGAAACCATGACAGGAGACTGTGACCTGGATTTTGAGTGTGGAAAAGACAACTCATTGAAGAGGACATCTCGGGAGATGTAAATCCTACCAGTTGGAGACAGACATTTGTATCCCTTGTGTTGAAGACTATACCCAAGAAAGATACATTCTACTGACCTGAATTGCAATTTGTGGGCATTATAAGGTATGATATTTGGAAAGCAAGAGCAACCAAACACTCTAAGATACTGATAATCAGGACACTTATTATAGAGCATTTCAAATGGTGAAAAAACATGTAGTACATTGGAAGGAACTCGATTGAGAAGATAGACTGCAGTTCGTACAGCTTCATCCCAGTATTTCATAGGAAGAGAAGCATGAGCTATGAGTGTTAATGCAGACTCAATGATGTGTCTGTGTTTTCTCTCAGCAATGCCATTTTGCTGATGAGTAGTGGGGCAAGCTAGCCTATGACTAATACCATGCTGAGATAGAAAGTCAGAAAAAGATCTATATTCACCTCCCCAATCAGACTGAATACATTTAATGGGGAGACCAAACTCTAGTTCAACTTGAGACTTGAACTTTATGAAAGTAGAGTATGCATCTGATTTGTTCTTTAATAGATATACCCAAGTAAACCTACTATAGGCATCAATAAAATGAATATAATACCTATATCCATTAGAAGAGACTGTGGAAGCAGGACCCCAAAGATCAGTATGTACAAGTTGCAATGGTTTATTGTATACAGTGGAAGAGCTAGAAAAAGGAAACTTATGTATTTTTCCTAAACAACATGAAGAACATAGTTCTTTATTCTTAATAGACACAGGAATGTGACATTGAATAAGAATTTTATGCACAAGAGGAAATGAAGGGTGCCCCAAACGAGCATGCCAAAGAGAAGATGACTCAGAATTGCTACCAGTATGTACTGAAAATACTGAATTGCCAGCAGTATGGACTGAAGATGCTGAATTTTCAGCAGTATGGACTGAAACTGAAGATGCTGAATTTCCAGCAGTATGGACTGAAGATGCTTGATATCTACCAGAAGATGCTTGATTTCTGGCAGTAAGATTCATAGAGGGAAACACATATAGGCCTTTGTTAAGCTTGCCTTCCAGGAGGACTTGACTTGTGTCCTGATCCTTGACAAAGCATAAGTCAGGATGAAACTCAAAAAATACTCCATTATCTCTAGCAAACTTTGAAACACTAAGAAGGTTTTTAGTAAGCTTTGGAACCTGAAGTATGTTCTTAAGAAAAAGAGTTCTTGACAAATTTGAAGAGTGTATAAAAGACTGACCAATGTTCTGAATCTGTAGAGCAGAGCCATCACCAACATGAAGATGATCATTGCCCTGATATGGTACTGAAGTTGCCAAAATATGAGTAGAAGGTGTGCAATGGTCAGTTGCTCCAGAGTCAGGGTACCAACGATTATCAGTCGATGAAGAAACACCATATGTCTGTGTATGCATCTGAGATTCAGACCCGCAAGATGGATGATTGTATTGACCAGAAACAGCGGAATATGCATGTGGAGAGGCTAGATTTGCAGACTGATTTGAATTCCATGAGTTTGATGCATTTGTATCAAACCTGTGATAGCATTTGACAACAACATGACCAATCTTGTCACATATTTGGCACTGTGGTTTACCAGACTGATATCCAGATTGTTTGAAACCACGCCCAGATCCAAATCTGCCACCTCCTCTTGTTGATTGAGGATATGAGTTGAACGGATTCCTGACACCTCTAGGTGAATTAGAAGCAAATGGCCTTGGTGAAGGCTTGAATGATGTTTGAGCAACATTTATAGAACTTGAAATATCAAGATCTTTAAGGTGTCTTTCAATTCTAGTCTCTTGAGCTAGTAATAGAGATTCAATCTCTGCTATGCTATATTCATCAGATCTTGAACTAACAGAGACTATGAAAGTATCATACGCTTGTGGTAAGCCATCAAATATAGCACTAATGTGATCTCTTGTAGACAATGAATGACCAACAAATGCTAATTGATCAACTATATGCTTTAACTTCAGTAAGTAGTCATTGATGGAAAGATCACCTTTCCTGAAATTCTGCAATTGAGTTCTGAATTGGGATATCTTGGCTACTGTTTGAGAATTGAAGTAGATTTCAAGATTTTGCCAGACATGTTCAGAAGAATCACAGCCTACTAACCTTGTTAACAACGGTGGAGTCGTAGATGAAAGGAGCCACGAGAAGAGCAGCTGATCTTGCTGTTCCCAAGTGATGAATTCCGGATTGACATCTCCATTAGCTTGATGTTCAGCTGACAAGAACTGAGGTGGAGATGAACCTTTTGTAATGTATTTCTGAAGCCTATGTCCTTTGATTGTTGCCAATACTTGTTGTTTCCACAACAAGTAGTTGTGCTCATCTAGCTTGACTGACAGAACATGAGTAAAAACAATCGGTTTAGACTCTGTTGTTGCTGGATTGGTGAATATGGCAGCATTAGAAGATGATGAAGCCGCCATTTGAGCCTTTTACAGGATCTCGACTTCGATTCCGCCTTCGCCTTTCTCTCTCTCATTTTTGTACTTCCTTTCGCACTTTTTGCTTTTTTTTCTCGCTCTCGTAGTGTATCGCACGATGATGGTTTCCCCACTCACACAGGCTACTGCAAAAGGGACAAAAAGTAACCCTCGCAAGCACCTGCGAGTGAGGGGAAGGAGAGGGCGACAGCCCATGCAAAAAGAATATAAATAGTGGGAGAAGAAGATAGGGGAACTAAGAGAGAGTGTGGGAGAATAAGAAATTGTGGAAAAACTGGGAGAGGGGAATGAAGAAGAAGATGGAGAAGAGAATGATAAGAATAAAAAGATGGAGAAGGGGGCGACAACTACATTTCCTCTATCTTTTATCGATCATCTCTCACCGTATCTCGCAATCGATCACCCTCTTCCATGTTGTCGATGTTGTTATTGTGCTTGAGAATAGATGGTGATAGAAGAAGAAGAAGAAGACTATGAATAGTGGTGTGGTATGGTGTGGGAAAACATGTAAGAAAATAATAATAATTAGATGGATGGTGTGGGTGAGAGTAAATTGTGGTGCCAAATAGTCACTGCTATTAAGAAAAAATCTTAAACGTGTTGGGCCATATTATGGACATAATCAAAATTAGGGGTGGGCATTCCATCGCGCGACCCCAATCCCATCCTGGTCTCATCGAGATTTTTCTTAAGTCCTTTTGAGATTGATCAAACTCGTCTCTATCTAGTTTCATCGCGTCGCATCTCGATATACAGTGGGATGAGATTGAGATGAAAATTTTCATTACAAGAATAAAACAATTAGAAAATTTTGTATTTTTAATAGTGGCATCTCATTCTTGATGATTTTGGACAAATTCTCATGATATTATGCACAATTATGTATGATAGTTGGTTCTCCATTTGGATCCGATTTTGAACATTGGGAACCAGACCCAAATCGAAACCTAATCGGTTCTCTCTGATTGATTTTAGACCCGAACTATTAGAATAGGGTTCATGTGCGGGCAATGTAATCATTCATATGTTAATCCTTGACAATCCCATGCAAATTTACGATGTAATTGTGTTTGTGCCTATTGAGTTCACAGAAAAATAAAAAAGTAGTTTCATGTCTCCCCCTTCGCTTGATAATACAAAGAGATCAATCATAAAACCAGTCATCAAGATCGATGGATCCATGATACATTTACAATGCTTGCTCATTAAACTATTTTTTTTCCTAAAAACAAAAATGTTACGCGTGATCCCAAGGATTTCAAGTTTGAATCTCCGCAATCTCACTTGACTACGTCACTGTTATAATTATTTTTCCATTTATACCCTTCTTAAGTCAACATATTCAATTCAATCTCAAATACTTACATTGTAAACTCGAACAAAGGCCAGGGGTATAAATGTAAGACAAAGAAAAAATCTAAACAATATAAACCTTCCTAGTTGGTTTCGGTGGCGTAGCGAGTGAGTTGTCAGTCAAGAGGGATCCAAAGAAAAGAGCATCGTTTCTCACGTCCACCAGGCTCCCTGTACTGTAAGTGAATTTGTTTTTTTTTTTGAGTGGGTGCGCATCTCGAGGAGGGTGGGCGCCCCTCGCTCCCTAGAATTTCACTTTTTGAGTTGATTCAGTTTGATTTTCTTTGTTTGAGTTGTGAAGTGAATTCAGTAAAATCAAATGGCTTCTTCCAATACCACAATCCATTCGTTTGAGGAGGTCTCGAAGCACAACAAATCCAAGGATTGCTGGCTTATAATCTCAGGAAAGGTTTGATCTTTTTCATTATCTCCCCATTGGGTTTCATTTAATTGCCTCCAATTACTCCTTGAACGTTTCAATTTTCAGTTCTTTATTTTCATCTACATGGTTCTGGACGCTTTAGTGAATCAGAGTCTGTATTGGATTGATTGTTTTAGAAAGCATGAAACAAGCCTTGCTGAAGTATGGGTACCCCTTTTTGATAGTCATCTAAAATGCTTCATCTTTTAACCAACCCCCCAACCCCCATTGTGAGCACTGATCTGAACTACCCAATGTGCAATATGATTGTTGAAAGATCAGATCAAAAGCTATGATTTTGGAGACATCTGACTAGTTGTCATACGATACGAGCCTTATTAAATTTAAGATCTATGTTCTACTACGGATCATTCAAACTCTGGGAGACCAGTGACTTGACATTTTGAAACCAATGTGTTTGTACGTACTTCTGGGAAATATTCAATTTTTTTTTTGTTTATGCATCTTTACATTTGAGTCTCAAAAACATAGTAAAGTAATAGACTATAGTGGAGCATTTGCACAAGTCATACGGCATTAAAAAATAATAATAATTATAATAATAAATCAGAGCGCAATTGAAGGTGCAAATGATCAGAGGACTGATAAACTCGAGTTATAAGAAGAACTAGAAGATAAGGGCACTTTGGTATTTCTAAAATGACCTTTTGTAAACACACATGCAAGGAACTCGATTCTTGAATAAACTTAGTTTTTAATATTTTTCAACAGATTATACTTTTGATGTTTGAAAAATGCAAGATAAGTAAAAGCTCACACATATGAAACGACTTCTTGATAGTTTTGCATCTTGTTTCCCTTCCCTGACACCGTCTTGTTTATAAATAAAATTAAAAAAAATCTTAGAAGCTAGAGATATTTGCCCCTTTTCTCTGCAATTTGTATGGATGCTATAAAGATGCAGAGCCCTTTATTCAAGTCTTGTATGTTGATGTTACTGATTTTTGTTTAAAAAATGCACTTGATATAATCAATGTGGAGACAATGCAATTGTCTCTGTATTGACCGTGCATGCTTCTCCCACAAGTTTAGTGATTTATGAACCAAACTTTCAGCGTTAAATTCAACTGTGGCTCTGGAAGACTGAAACGAGGAACATTAGTTATATTTATAGAAGTGGTTGTATTCATGAAAGCTTAGTGGTTTCGGGATTATGAGTGTGTAATATGACAATAGTCTGTGATTGACTACAGTGTTGGTTTAATATTTGCCTGAGACATGAAGCATTTCCAGAAGAGCTTGTGCTAATTAGATCAAGGGTGTTAGACACCAATGGATGACCATAAAAAGTTGAACTTTGGTTGAATTCTCATATTTGAATTGTGAAAGTGAAGCCATTAAAGAATTAGGTGTAACCTCTTGATTGGGTTTGGTTTATATTAAAGTCTGGTTGTTGAGCTCTGATTGTGACGACTGACAACATTATATTCACAACTCAATTTCTACCGGAAGGTCTGTAACCATGAATTAATTTCTGCTTCTCAAATTGCTATCTCAGGTCTACGATGTAACACAATTCATGGATGATCATCCTGGAGGTGATGAGGTTTTAGTGACAGCTACGGGTAAACAATAAGCATCTACCTTTCTGTCACTCAATTCTTCTATGAAAAAAAATTTCACTTTGTCGTATTCTAAGTGAATCGTTTGTTTTGATTTGATTGGTAACACCATATGTGTTTGCAGGAAAAGATGCAACAAATGATTTTGAAGATGTGGGTCACAGTGATTCTGCCAGAGAGGATATGGAGAAATACTACATTGGTGAAATTGACCCTGCAACTCTACCATTGAAGCGCACACATGTTGCACCACAACAACCACATCACAATCAAGACAACGCTCCTGCGTTCATGATAAAGATTCTTCAGTTCCTGGTGCCTCTCTTGATCTTGGGTCTAGCCTTTGCGGTCCGGCAGTACACCAAAAAGGATTAGGACAAGGATTACCAGTACCCTTTTGTGGGTCTCCTAAATTATGTTGGAACTATTCAGTTAGTCTTTTGAGCTGTGCTAGGATTTTAGTACAGTTACTTGTATCGTTCACATATTTCAGCAATCGTGCACTGCAGGTTGGATGTGTCATGTGTCTAGTGGAAATTTTCAGTTACAATAAAGGTCATTTACTATTAACTGCAAATTTTGGAATTCTGTTGCACCATATTGGTATAGTCTCATTAGGCTCTTAATCCTATTTCATTTTGGATGGAAACTATTAAGGTCTAGGCCAAATGCTCATCCTTTGAAGTGAGTTCCAGATGCTCATTGCTTGGTTATTCAGAAAGGGATGCTCGTTAACCATCCACAAGCATGTAATGTCTTACGTTTGCTTTTCAACCAGATCATCCATTTGGGTGACTTGATTTTGTCTACTTAACATAAGGTCTTCTGTAAGAGCAACTATTGTCAACTCTGACTACAGTCCTAGAAGCCATACAATAAGCAGACTATTGGTAAAATTATGATTTTCATATTGTTAGGGTGGATTCATTTTTGTTATTTGGCAGTCAGATTGTTGAATAAAAAGTTACTTGCGTTCTTGTCTTGGCAAGGAAAAGGTGCAGCATCGGCAGCAGCAATTAGGGAGCACCTTAAGAAGACAAAAAATGGCAAATACCTAAAATACAGTTAAAGGAATTTTTATGTCTTGTTGGGGACTCCTAGAGTGACTCCATCCATAATGACTGTTTGATTTCTAGGTGAATGGTGCCTTCCATGACTCTATACATACAGAACATAATATGGTCGCCTTGAAAACTTAATAAGGTCTCTACTCTGATAATATTTGATCTGATGCTCATGATATCAAGCCCGGTTTTTCCTAACTGCACTGGTATTTTACACTGGTTTTTTGCCTGGTGCACGGGTTAAAACACCTTAATAGATAGTTGTCATTTCAAAGAACAACAAACTTAAATCCCCCTCTACTGAGCCCCAAAATACTCATTTCTGTCTATAGCTATTTTTGCTTTTCCACATTTTGTTATTTCCTACGTAGCTCATGAGTACTAAAACCTTTTGCCTTTCAATATCTCAAACAGCCGATATGGTCATTACAACATTGTCGACTTATCAGTTTAGTACGTGTTGTACAGATGCTTGTACACAGCAGAAAGCACTGTCACGAGACTTTTGAGAATTCCCAACCAACTCTGAGAATTTCACATGAATAAGAAAAAAGAAAAATAAACAAATAGAAACTTTCAAGCGACAGGACATTAGATCTTGTCATGAAGGCTCACAATCAGGTCATGGGCATCATCCAGGAGCTTCCAGACATCCAGATGCCCAGCCATGCTATTGCACTCCCTTATAATCTCATCCATGCCACTATACTTCTCTATAATCAGTTTTCGGCGCTGTAATACACTGGCTGCAATTGCGTAGAGCAACAAGTCATCAGTAGGTGGAGCTTTTAGTCTAATACTTCCCCAGGCAGACTTACCAATTCCGGCTCTGATTGCTGCCTGGTCTGCCCACATCACCTCCCAGAGACACACAGTTTGCTCAAAGGTCAGCTCCCTTCTGAACAAAACCACCACCATTCTATAAACAAAAAAGCAGTCCTCAGCCTGGAGCTGCTGAAGGTGTCGAAATAGGTGGGCGTCCTTGCACTTAATGATCTTTGCAACAGTGCTTAGCTGGCGCCTGATTCCCACCTCATCAAGTCGGAAATTATGTCGAGCTTTCTTCATGAACCCAACAAAGCACCAGAAGGCCATATAGTCTTCCTCGATGATTGCAATTATTGGGGAAAGTAGGTCGCTCATTCCCTGGCAGTACCCAATCTCAGGATCATAGAGAGCATATGCTTCAAGGACGGCAACCAAGCGGGCTGCATGATATATCCTACAGGGTTCAAGGTGGTCATAGTCCTTCAACCCAACGGCCTCAGCCCAATGCCTAGCCTTGCCCTCTGTCACAGCAGCTTGAGCTGGCGAGTACACAACCCATTCTGCATTTGTTCGCACAGCATCAAGTCGGATAATCCTCTGCCATGTGACATAATCTTCAGTTGTGCAAACTTTGGGCCTGCTTTCAGTTTCAGAAGAATCTTCCTTTGAAGGTTTGTTATTTTCACTTCCTTCGCTCTCTTCTGTCACAGGAGAAGTCTCCATAGTCTGGCATTCTCCAACGGAATCTGAGTTGGATGGCTCCATGGCAACAGGGGAGTTGTCTAAGTCGGTGACTCCACTATGACTTTCATCCTCTTCCAAAAATGTATTGGGGGTATGAGGATCCCCATCATGGACCTTGAGGTCCCTCCCTTCCCAATTTGGGCTCCCTTGGTCAACACAACTGGAATCCCCGCCACTGGCATCAGAGCCAGAAGGAGAATCCAAGGCTTCAGTGACACTCTTATTGTCCCCATTGCTGTAGGTTCTACTGTTATTACTCAACTTGATATTTTCATCACCCTGCGTTAGGAGCAATTCACACTGACTTCGCAGATTCATGTATTCCTTTCTGCAGCACAGATAATTACAAGCTTAATCCTTAAGATTGTTGTGTATGTAAGCATAAAAAATTGGGTATAACAGTAGAAAGGAAGGTTAAAGGACCACATGGTTCTAACCAAAAAGTATGGGATGCAAAAGCCAAAGAGACCCAAAAAATCATTTTAGATGATCTATTGCTATAGTATGGGTTGAAGGACGCCTCTTCATTGTTCACTATATATATATATAGAGAGAGAGAACTTTTTCTTGAGAATGTAAAAAAATTGGATTTTTATCAGTTGATTACTTTTGGAGTGGAGTACGAATTCTTTGGATACCTCATAATAGAGGCACTAGTAACTAACGACATTCGAATACTTTGCTTGAACACAGTCAGCGGACCATAGGTCAACATAATGATAAAATGGAGAGCCTACAGATTCGAAGGGAAAGTTTAAACATGGAAATAAATAGGTCAAGGTCAAATTCAAAATGTTCCAGATTCAGTCAGGGAAACAATCAAAGAGAATAGGTAAAAATACCTCTTCTCATTTCTGATGGAATCTCTTTCTTCCTCAGTGCTATTCAAATCATACCTGCATAACAAATGATCAAATTCAAACAGAAAAAAATAAAGGAGAGAAAAACTTTTGGATGAAATTGAAATCTATGTAAGTACGAAACACAGATAACATGAATAAATAGCAGAAGTAGATAAAGAATCAACACAAACAGGAAGTGTCCTATGGTAAGTAAAGAAGATAACTAAAGAGTAAAGACCAAAACTGGGAGCAGAAAATTGCATCCTGTACGTGAAGTATTCGAGTCATAAGAGCACCTACATTCATTTGCCTTGTCAGTTTCTAAATTCCTTTCCAAATCCAGAATAGCAGCGGATTGCGCTTGAGTGGCAATTTATTTAATTAGAACGCCTCGATTGCACACTCACACTTGTTATTTCTCCAATTTCTTTAAGCTAGAATAACAACAGTATGCCTAATGTCCAACCTTAGTCCATCAAATGAACTATACATTGTTTAGAAAACCCACTGCAACATTTTCTATTCCTATCTTGCACAATCTAGTAATCAGAGTGTGGATGCTCTAAGGTTTTATAACATGAATCACCTACAGAAGCAAAATAACCGCAATTTGTTGTCTTCCAGAAGAAAGTTTTATTATTTACATCCATGAGAACACACAACTTATACTTGACAATAATCCAACTAGCTTACTCGAATAAAACAATATAAGAGTTTTTCTGTGCTAACACAACAATATCATATAGGAAAAAATATATTTGCTGCAAGGGTTTAGAATGCTAATTTAATGTATTATGGGTTGGCAAAAAGGATCATCATACTGCAAAAGGAAATCATGCAAAAGTTGGACCTCATAAATGAACTATAGTTCCAACATTTGAGATTATCTCTATTTGACAATGAAATGTGAAGTGACAGATTGTGTGTTGTAGCAATATAGATAAAATTACACTCATCTGTTCCTAGGATATTAATCATATTGAATATTTTGAAAAAACATATAGATAAAAGCATGGAGCCCTTTGGCACATTTGAATATTTTAATACTTTTTGGTCAATTGGAAAGAGAAAATAAAATTAGACTCTTTGGAGAAAATAAACTAGACTTGACTAATATCTGGAAGATGATGTTATGTGAATTTCAGTGGGCTACTGCTTGGAAGATGGTGCCTGAGAGGCCTTTTCCCCTTCTCTTCTTAAATTGGGTTTACCAGAGAGATAATGTTGCCCTTTGCTCTTCGTTTGCTCTTTAGTTTTTTTGGAGCTTCACACTCGTGCCCCCCCCCCCCCCCCCCCCCGTAATCAGTAATCTGTTAGCCATCTTAAAATTCTCTTTATTGATAGGAATTCCATCTCAAGGCACAATATTTCTGGGTTAATATTACTGTTATTATATTTAAGTATTTAATTAAGTTGTGATAGCATTTATTATTTTTGTGTTAGGATTTTCATTAACAGCTTAGTTTTCTATCGATAGTTGTTAATTATCCACTTCCGCGAAATTAATTCTATTAACTGTTGGTATTAAAGTAATGAAGTGTATGTATTTTGAGGTAGAGCTTCATGCTCAAATTGAGCAATTCACCGCACCAATAGATTGATCTTGGCAGTAAGCTCCCCAAGTTGTTCTTGCATGGCGTCCAACGTATTCTTGGTATCTTCCGAGAAGATTCTGAGGTCAACTACTATTGGTGCATTTTTCAGAGATCTCATCATCGAAGCTTGAATACAAGCCTTTCAAGTTGGGAAAAAGCTGGGTTGTTTGATAGGAATCACATCCCAAATTGACATAGTTTAATGACTAGACTTAGTTTTAGTTTGAATAAGGCCTCTCCATGTAATAAGTTGTTTGATTTGAATTTTATTGAAGAAGTTGAGAGTTGTGATTTTAATAAAAATGATTTTCAATGACAGTTTTGAATTTTTCGCTTCCCTGAAATTTTATCACTTTATTCTAGATTATTTATTAAAAAAAAACACCTTACCTTTTAATCAGTAACAAGTTCATTAAAAAAGAGAATTTCTGCCGGAAAGAAAAAAATTATCTGTTTAAGAACAAGAAGAGATCCAAAAGATGGTTATGATTTTGATCTAGGATATGATGATGACCCATATTGGTAATTTGGTATCAATGAAGAAAAGGATGACTGCTTATTTTTTGGAAGGTACACTAATAGACTATGTCTCATGTCATGTTGATAACTTGACGAGTGACGACATAATCCCTGATGATGTCATCCACGATGCAGGACTCCACCAAACTAATAATTTTATCATACAACTGTGAATAAGTCATACAAATATTGCCACGTATCCATGAGAAACTGATCCTTTGGGATGCGATTTTCATAGATCTTATCTTTTATTATTGTAATATAGTTTTGTAAGGTCTGAAATCCATACCAATAAATATGTATTCATGTTATGAGAGGCATAATGGGAGGTCTTCACTTGCATAGACCAATTGTCCAATCCTCTCTTAAAAATAACTTACAAAGAAGAGAGGATGGAAGGAGAGGCAAAACTCGAGTACCGGGGATAGGGTGTTTCCCTTATACCCCTAACCCTCTGTATATATTTATCTTATATTAATTTCGACCGTACTTAACCCATTCAGAGCCAGCCCTACAAACAAGTAACTTGTAACTTAGCAGTCTGTGTTTGCATTTGCATTACATTACACCGCTGATTCCATCTTCAAAATGGTGAGCATCACAACCTATTTATACACATAATAATATAAGTAGTGGTACTCTTCAGTCCATGTGAGACTAAAAACTTCAATAAAAACCTTAAAGGTACCTACTTAGGCATTTATGTAAGAATTTTAATGAAGTTTTTAGTCTCACATTGAAAATTGACTGAAAGAGTAATAATATTTTCATTTTGTCGTTTAAAATATCATGTTGAATGTTGCTCAACTTTGGAAGATGGAATTTATAGTCCAACGTAGCCACGAACCAGTTGAATTGCTTTGAAAATGCTCGATTATTTGAATTGTTTGACCCTTTGACATTGTTCGACTCTTTGAGTGTTAGTTTAACGGGCTGAGTGGTTGATATTAATATATACAAATAAAGATGTGTGGTGTGGTCATGCCGGGATTCGGGGGTATTGAGGAAACACCCTATCTCTGATGCTACCCCCCCCCCTTCAATCCCCGCATATATCTGGACCTAATGGGGAGGGGCGCCCTAGGTCTCCGAATGTCTAAGAGTAATTAGCATCCTACCAAAAACAATTTCATTGATATATAACTTTTGTAACATATACAACAAGCTATCTTCATGTGACTTGTACCTTAACCACCTAAAATTTAGTCCAATCTTTAATGCCGCGAGTGTTGAGACTATCATATACAAAAAAAAAAAATTAACTAATCACTTCACAAAAAAGTTTAAGGAAAAAAGTATATTGTCAAATATCAAAACATTCAAGTTGCCTATATCGATTGCTAATGACACTGAGAAATTTTGCATGGATTTTCTGTGGGGCGCTGAGGGTGAACAAATGGGTAAAATGCTTAGTTGTTTACAAACCAAAAGAGGACAGTGGGCTAGGTTTAAGGAGGCTGAGGCCTTTTAATGAAGCTAGTTATGGAGATTGCGGAGATTTGGAAGGAAGAGGAAACTCTCTGATAAACAGTAATTAAGGAAAAGTATGGCTTGCAAGTTAGAGGTTGGTATTCTAAGCCTAGATTTCTGCCTTATGCCTTATGCCTTATGGTTGTGCTTGGGGGAGAGCAATCATGAATCTCGCGCACAACTTCCATAAGTGAATCCATTTTTTAAATATGAAATGGTGCAAGGGTAGGTTTTGGGAATGATGTGTGCTGTGGACAAGTAATGAGTAGGTTGAAAAAATTTACAAGCTTTCTCTTAAGACCGTGGCCCAAGATCACATTAGGGTACAAGGCAATAATGGTAACTGAATTTCATGCTAACAAGAGTCATCAGCTCGTAAGGAAAATGAACTTCCTCCTCTCTTTCATCTGATTGAAGTTCTACCAGGGGTTTTTGTGAATGATAACAAGGACAGTTGGAAATGGGATGACAAATCAGGGTTGTTTTCTGTTCAATTGCAAAAGCCTAACCTAGCAGAGAACAATAAAGGACGTTTCATGCTTTCCTTATCTGTTTCATCATGACATCTTTTGAATCAATGAAACCTCTCAGTTACTTTCTTCATCTTGACTTTGGCTCATGGTAAGATCTTGACTGTGGATGGTCTGCAGAGAAGGGGTTGGATTGTCTCAAATAGGCGTAGCCTTTGTGAGGTGGAAGAAGAATCCATCAATCATCTTTTTTTTTTACTTGCCACTTCTCAGACAAATCTGGAAAGTATTGGAGTCGAATGCAATGCCACTATTCAGCCTGGGTATAATTTTCTCCAATGACTTATAGAATGGAAGAAAGATGGGTGCACAATCAAGGGAAATTGGCATCGG
The DNA here is from genome assembly GCA_003290165.1 of Berberis thunbergii. NCBI lineage: Eukaryota > Viridiplantae > Streptophyta > Magnoliopsida > Ranunculales > Berberidaceae > Berberis > Berberis thunbergii. Next base: position 158,042 of record QNQO01001333.1, on the reverse strand, counting down.
ATTAGAGTGTTCTTCGCAGGAATCTCACTCATTTGGAAGGAGAAAAACAACATAATTTTTAAAGAAAAGTGAGGACATAGTTTGTGGAGATATTAAAGCTCTTGTGTGGCATTAGCAAAATATTTGGGATAAAATCACAGAGCAACCTTTTCATGTGCATCTTTAAATGCGAGAGTTTATTTAGAATGCAATTGCCTTTGCTTTTCCCTGTTCCTTGTAATGTGAACTCATCCGTCACTTTGTTTTCTTTAGTCTTGAATATATATGATTGCTTTTTTGTGGATTAAAAAAAAGGCCATCCCCATCCACATCATCATCTTCATCGGAATAATTTATGTTGGTCGTTTTGAGAATTGTTTTCCCTCTTAAAACTCTCTAAAGCCCTCCCCCAAATTTTTTACTTAAGCAGGTAAATAAATCTTAAAGAGGAGAAAACATTTTTTTTTGTTTAAATAACTTTATAAAGCTCAGCCCCGATGATATGATACAGTCCCTGTATTGGTGTATTATGCAATATGTATTGATATGGCTTAGATAAGCTAGGTATCGAGATAGGTATATTGTGTATTGTAGGATGCGGCTAACTATGAGTAAAGCCAATATTCAACACTATTATAAAAAAACAACAATAACACACAAAAAACCCCACAGCCCCTCAAGTTCACTCTACGGAGAACCCCAAAGGACAGTCAGACTACATCTTGACAATTCTTAGTGTAAACCAAAATATACGAGCAAGAATGATCAGAGGACGTGTTTACTAGCTTCTAGTCCGGACATTCAGAGCTGTCAATGCCATAAAACTTAATTCCATCCAGTATCCAATAACTCATAATCACTTAAAACTTTCATGACTTATGGAAAAAAGAAAAAGGCAGACACATTTCTAGGTTCATATTATCAGATTTAAAAAGAACAAAAAATTAATTTTTTTTTTTTTAAATCCTCAAAGATTTCAAAGGATAAAGGATGCTTACACGCCAAGGAGGAACGGCCAGACCTCAGCCCTGATGCTTGGATCAACACCCTGTATCAGAATAAGAGAAATTGGAAAAATAAATGAATTAAGTAACAAAGCCAAAAACAATGAAAGAATAGAATGGAGCAAACGTAAATAGCAAATGAAGGACTGCAAATTAAAAAGCATAGCGACAGCCGACATGTGACTAGTAAAAGAACAACTCACTCCACTACGAGCTTTTTTAAGAAACTTCACTCCACCATCACAGAGTTTTCCCTCCGGGGTAAATAGAGTTTTCCACTGATGAGGTGAAAGGGCATTCTTTCTTCTCCTACGAGACCATGGTGACTTCAGGCTACCCCTGCAAAATCAGCCCAAAATAAATAAATTTAGCTACTGCTTATGTTGAAGTCCACTCTTTTTTTTTCTTCTTCTTAAGATTGTATATAATAATACATTCAAGATGACCACTTGTCCAATAGATAGACAATATATCGCAAGGAAGCAAAATTTTACCATCTGAATTTTTATTTGTTATTATAGTAGTCAAGATGATAGGAACCTAAGCTAAGAGTGAAGTTTGCAGGAAATCAAAATGGTGGGTTTTGTTCCTATTAAACTGGAACAGAAAAAAGACCTCTCATTTGCACCAAGATTTGAAGCCTCTCATGTGATCCACATTATGTCCAATTTAGTGTTCAGCCTCTCAAACTCAATTTGGAGTAGTAAATGTTTCCTGATTTCAACCTAAAACTCAATTAGGATTCACTTCATTCTTGTTTGGCAGAAAAACGAATAGGTTTTTATTTTCTTTTTCTGAAAACCCAAATAGCAATCAAATATGGAGTGACAGTGAATTTGAGTGAGAGAATTGGAGATGGGATCTGAATGGAAAAACAAAAACCCTAAAGAAGAATTTGAATAAAAAGTAGTAATTTTTACCTCCGACTCGAGTAGACGAGGGTGGCAGCCAAGGCGAAGCCAGCCATGGCAGTCACTGCAACTGCTATTCCTACATTCGAAGGTGCGTAAGTTCCCCACAAACCACCACTGCTACGTACAATTCCTCTTTGACCATTACCACCGGAGTTCCACCAGAACATCGATAGGACCACCGCAAACGACGACTTTGTTTGCCCCTTCACAACCACCACCATCACCAACTCAAACCCCCAACTGCTTCGCTTTCTCTCTCTCTCTCCTCTCCAGAAAAATTATCAATCGACTGTGACACATGAAGTGAACAACTCACACCCATCTCGTAGTTCGGGTCAGAGTGGGGCGAGGCGTGTCGTGTCGGGTCGGGTCAAATTGTCATGCCAACTGGTATAATATCAATCGACTAAGGAATTCCCTTCGGCAGTCAAATTGTTTGATACGGGTAAAATTTTCAATTTTGATTACAAGTATTTTGTCTTATACAAACATAAATTTTAGCCAAATACCCTCTGTTCTCCCTCTATATGATCAGTTAAATTTTATGTTTGGATAAATTTAACCCTCTTTTATCTCAAACCTAAAACACCATTCTCATTTGTTATATAGATTTTCAATTTATTATCATAGTACACCGGATAAATTGTATGTTGTATAAAAGATATTGATGAATCATTCATCACGAGAATCAAGTATTTCGAAATCAGACTAATTCATAAAGCCCAAAACGGACAAATCTAATCATAAAAATCCAAACATAGCCTGTTAAAATAAACTATAATTAAAAGCCAAAATTCAGACCCCATAAAGTTATCTTTTAAAGAGAATGAACATTACACAGAAAAAAAAAAGGCGTGAAGGAAGTTACACCTGCGAGGACGTATCTTCATAAAAAATATATTTTGTTACAAAGAACGTCTCCTCTCGTTACGCCTCACATACTTAAATCACACAGAGAATTAACAACGATCATTATATAAGGTAAATGAAATATTGACAAAATATGCAACTTTAACTGAGTTCTGTTCAGATTTATCTCCATCCCCAACCGAATTACTGATTTAAGCATCGGAGTACATTCGGTCACCAACGGTCACCAAAAAGATTGTCGAAGATAATCTAATATTTGTTTTGCAGGTCACACTTATAGGAGAACAAATTTTGGACACATTAGATATATAAGATCATCTAAGAAGGTAGAACTAATTCACACTATGACAATGATTCAAATTTGTTATGATTTAGTAAAAATTGCTTATTATCTATGATATTTGTCTCATCATCCTACTTGGGTCGAAATACTACCCCTAGGAGGATTTTAAGTGCTATAAAACTTTGTTCACAGAAGCACTTCACAAAGATCAGCATTTCAATTGAGTATAGGCAACCGGATTAAGCCACTGCCCTAGTTCCTAATTCCTAATTCCTAATTCCTAACCAGGTCTCTGTGTCAAAGTGTGTTGGTTGGCAAGTAGAAAAACCTTAACACTTTAAAACGCTGTCTGTAATGATGTTTGACACAGTATTTTTCTTTTAGAGCCAGACCACATGCAATTTCTTTTGGCCTGAACCATGAGCTTAAAAGAGATCAACATTATGATGTATGACAATAGTGGTCACATGAACGATGAGGGCATTTCACCTTTCTGTGATTCTTCTCACTTTCGTATTGAAGAGATAGACATCTTAAATCTGTTTACCTAACAAAAGAATACCAAACACACTTCAGTCTTGCCAATGCATTCATGCCAATGTCAATGATGTGAACAAAGGGCATACTTGATTTTGGACACTTTTATGGAAAGGAGTGCCAAAAAAATCTCTCCAACAACAAAGGGTTTTGCATGGAAGAATGTTGAAAATTACCAAGTAAGGTGCCTTATGTTTTATAAGAACCTCGCCTTAGCAAGAGCTGGGTCTTAGAAGCCTGAGGTTTACTTCAGAGGTCAATTTAATTGGAGCACATAAATTACTGTTATTAAATGAACAGAGAATTTGCAAGCCACGCTGAAGAAGCTAAAACTAGTCCCAAAGGAACAAATATTTGGTATTTCTCCAAGGATCTATAACGATATCAGTGTCATTGGCAGGCCAAATTAGGTAGAAAATGGACCACTACTGCCGAAAGGAGTTACACTATCATAACACATGGTTAATCTTAAATTCAAGCAGATCTTATTCTTAAACACACATCAAACTATAGCAAAACCAAGAATAACATCTAGTGAGCCTACCACCACTGCTCAGAAACTAAGTGCCAGAAGGTTGTTACTAGCTTCACCAGCGGTATTACTGACCCTGTTATTACTCATCTTGGCAGTCCTCGAAGGTGCTCTGGGAGTCTGACACACCAAGGTTATGATAGAAAACGGGAACGACCTACAACATAAATTGGGGAGGAAATACTTGATCAAAGAGAGAATATTTTTGGCTCATGGGCTTCAAGTACGAGGAGGCACGCTGTATCTCATATTAGCATCACCAAAATAACTCTCTGGAAGTGATGCCTGACATGGTTTGATTGATCCCCAGATTCCCATCCAGAGTCTTAAAATGCACTATAGTTTGAAGAGTTCAACTACTCTAGTCATCAATCGCAACATATGTCCATAAAAACAACATGATGTAATAATTTAAATTCAGACAACTAGAGAGAAGTTATTATTGGATGCAAACACGCACAAGTCATATGGAGCTTTAGCCATTCAGTCAACTACTAGGTTTAAGGCACTGCATCACTTAAAAACATTACAAAACTCTCTCCGAACTGTTAAGTTTTGCAAATCAAGCATTTCAAGATTGAGAATGCTGGATCACATCTAACTTACATTATTGAAGGCAGAACTAGATCTACAGCTTTGAAGCAGCTGCTTTGTCCATAAACCACGTTGTTGGTGCACCTTCAGGCGAAAGCCTCTGAAAAGGTAGTGCATCACTATTTTCATTCACAATACCTTTACTAATTACATCCGCTTTACCAGACCCAGCTACCACCATTGCAATATTTGCAGAAGAGTTGATCACAGGGAATGTAAATGTTATCCTCTCTGGAGGAGGTTTTGGGGAATCCTTAATAAATGTAACCCACCGCTGGTTTTCATTGACAAGAGGGTGCCCAGGGAAAAGAGATGCCACATGACCATCTGGGCCCATCCCTAGTAACATAAGATCAAACTTTGGGAACCCAGTAGCTGCCGATACATCCACAACTTTGTTCTTGACCAATTGTTTTAGACAAGTTTCATAATCATCAGCAGCGCCCTCAGCAGATAGTGCATCATTAATGGCATAAACCTGACCAGGAGGTATTGGTATCTGTGTACGAAAACAAATGCATTAGTGATTTAATTCTTGGATATTCTTTTAGATTTTCTCTTTACTTTAATCCTCCTACTACTACCTTGAGGCTATGTGACAATAAGGTGTCCAATTATAAGGACCCTAACCAGTGCTTAAAAGATTCTCAACACAGTTTTGCAAGGAGATGGTCACACATACTTCCAAAAGTGAACAAATTTAGAAGCAAAATGCATCATGAAAATGGTTATGTGCTCCCAGGTGAAACTTATAACTCCTATATGATTTAGGTTGGCAAATTCCGTGCCAAATGCACTATTATGATGTCAATGCCATTGTGAAGAGAGACACACTAAAGAATTCAAAATGTCACCAAATCACCCCTGGAAGTGGTGTTGACTTGTCAAGCCTTCTATACGAAATGTGGGTTAGAAAAGAATTTGTAAACTACAAATCATGCTTAACAGAAGTTTGTGCCATGATGATCGGCAACAACCTTGGCAATTGTGGACGCAACGAACTAGGTGCCCATCATGGAAATCTTGTAACCTGGCTTTTCTTCATTTTATGACTTTTTACTTGTTCTCTGCATGTTTCCTTTTTTTCCCCTATAATGGCTTCCACAAAAATCTTTCTCCATTTACTGATTTGTGCAGTTGATGACATTCTATCTAAAGATCAGTAAAGTTGTCTATATTTTTATAACTAAAGTAACTGTGTAGGAAATTTAGTTATTTTTGCCCTGCATTAATCAAAATTTTGAAAACTACTCATTTCTCAAGATATTTGAAAACTACTCCAAATTTTTTATGGCTCTTGCTGCTCTCCTGAATGTTCCATATGTGTCAAAACGACGAAATAAAGCTGAAATCTGAGAGAGAAGACTGTAAATTTTTTGAGTACCTAAGGATTTTGAAGCAATTTTTTAGTGCTTATGGCTCTCCTGTATGTTCCAAAATTTGAAGCAATTTTGAGTACTTATTTTTTGAGTACTTATGGCTCTCCTGAATGTTCCAAATTTTTTGAGTACCTAAGGATTTTAAAGCAATTTCAAGTAAGTGGTCTCTAACTTTTGCATTCTGATGTTCAACATTGCCTTTCAAGTTATACATGTTTGAAATGACCATCCATATGATTCTTTTAGTTATGAACAACTTTTATAAATGACAATGTTATCCCCTCTTTGCATGCCATTTTTCAATTTCTCATGAACTGACCTCTCCATCATGATTTACTAAAAATTTGCTTCTTTTTGTTGAAATGAAAATTATAATTAAAAAAGAAGTTCTACATAATTTTTCGATCTATTTTTTATGGAGAAATTCCTATTAATTTTTATAATAGAACGAGAATTTCAAATTTTCAGAATTAAGCATTCGGAAAATTGATAAAGGACAGTCTCTACTCTCTAGGACCATACATTGGAAAGTCTCAGCCTTGGGCATTTGGAAAATCAAATGAGCTCTAGTCACCTAAACCAAGCATACAAATAGAATGTATAGTTACACCTTTATGAATTATCTGAGGAGAAAACCTTTATGAAGATGGGAATTTTAAAAATGGGTCAATTAGCAATATCTGTGACTGTAAGTCTCTATACTTCAATGAAATGATGATATATGTTATCATGCCAAAGAGGTGCTCCACTAATAGATTAAAAAAAAAGGTGTCAATTTTAGGAGACATGCGAAATTACAAGCACATACTTTGGTAACTATCACAGATATAGTCGTGCGCGGTATAGCGTGTTCCCCCGAAAATTGTTTTCGCCCTTGTATAACTTTTATTCGCCATCTTTACTATTTGGAATGCAACCTTCTTATGTAAGAATATAAGCCAAATGCAATCTCTATATCCAATATAACCAAATTGTTGGCAATTTGGGTTTCTTAAAGACACCATACTTGAAAACTCACCCATGCCAAACAAGAGGGTATCAGGTATGAACTCGTTGCCTCGTATCTATAATGCTAGCATATTGAGCAATGACCATCAGCTTGAAACAATCTATACATGTTCTCATCTTTCAAATCTGTTCAACTAGAAACATTACTTCCATGTTCCATCTTATACAGTAGTTATACATGAACTTTTATAAAAGGATGCTTAAACAAGTTAAGTATCTCCAGTCACTAAAAGCATCCATAATTAGAAAAAGAGAAAAAGACATCCAAATCAAGACTATAAATCGTATTATTCTTCTACAATAATAACAAAAATGACTAATGCAACCAATTGGATAAAGAAGAAGAAAAATGTCACCTTTGAGAGAAACCCATCGTAGGCAAGCTTATAGTTGCTATCTTCATGATCCTTAGGAACAACCCTCTCATCAACCCAGAAAACATGCCATCTCGACCAATCGATCGAATCACGATACGGCGATTCAACCAATTTCCTGAAATTCCAAAATCACAGAAAGGGGCAAAAATCTGAATCAAACATTCTAAACAAAAAGAATAAACCTTTTGAACATAAATTCAATTGGGTCTCTCACGCAAGTCTCACCTGAGAGATTTGATGAGAGAACCCCCAGATACAACCACGGTGAAAGCGCCCCTCTCTTTGGTGAACCTGTCAGACAAATCGGCTGTGTATTTCGCCAAAGAAACCGAGAGCTCTTCTTCGTTTTCGAAGATCTGCACGTTGGGTACGGATTTGTCGGTCGATGCTTCAGCCGCCATGGATGATGACTGTAGTTTCCAAGTAGGGGTTTTGGGGAAGGTCAAAGGGAGGGCTTTTGTTCTTCTTGTTGTTGTTTGGATTGAAAAAGATGGGGTTGTTTTGGCGGGAAGTAACGATCGGGTTAAAGGAAGGGTAGAGGGAGACGATCGGCGAAGAAGCTGAGTGTAGTGTGTGCGAGGACTAGTGGAGAAGAGGGTGAGTGATGAAGAAGAAGAAGAAGAATAAGCCATTTGCGTGCGTGATATGCACACTTTTTTATATGTTGGTGTTGGTGGTGTTGTTCGGTGGAGTTTAATTGAGTTGAGCGGCTCAGCCTGGATTTAAGTTGGTCAGGTGACGTTAACTACAATGCCAAATTTGGAATGGGTGTGTTTAGTACTCATCAACAATGCACAAGGAGCACCCCTCAGGGATCGATGCATTTGAATGGAGCATCGCCAATGGTTAGATGTATAATGCATGTGTAATGCCCATCTTGTCATTCAATTACTATACTTTTTATATTTGAATCATGTTTGATGTATCTAAATCCGTTCATGTTGATTTTGACTTGCAAGCACAAACAACAGTGAATCAGAGACCACCGTTGTGGTGGCCAAAGACACTATGATAAAATTAAACATTTGAACAGAAATGAAGATAAACTGATAAAATTAGTGTTGCATGTGTGTACCTCTTTCATTCGTTTTGTTCACCTTATATAATGTGTGTTTCACTCCTTTATTGACTATACCGTTGAAGGCGTGATGAATAAAGGCGATCTTGCTTAGAATCTTACATGTCCATTACTGATTCTTTTTTGGCATTTGGTTGTCTTTAGGACTAATGCTTGATTGGACTAAGAGTTACACAAGTGAACCTTGGGCTTGCTATAGTCTAGATGTATGTATTCGAGTTTTATTGTCCAGAGCCAAACTTCAAGATTTTTATTGCTTTTAGCCAGCATAATTTAGGTTTGGGTGCTTGAATTATGAGATGAATAGTGATTAACCTGGGCCTAGGTTGGACCTGGCTTGGGTTTGATATTTTTGGCCATTTTCATTAGAGCTGATATGTGTCACGTGTTTGACTGTGATCGGATGATTGTTTGATCTATCTTCAGTTACTCCCCTAGTTAGTGATGATGCATGTAGGGTCATTGACTCGTTGAATATGAACTTGCGCAATGCATTGGTAATCGAATTCAACGTCTCTTTAGTTTTCGCACATCATTTAACGTGATGCGATTGTTGGGTGGTTGTTTGCCCCGACCGTTGTGCCTATATTAGCTTGGCTTGGTTGGACCAGACTTTGTTCTTTATTTGTTGAGTTTACTTTTGCCTTTTTAATGGAGTTTCTTGAATGAATCCTAATAGTATCTGCATATTATGGCATTCCTAGCAATGAATCCTAATAGTATTTGCACTTTGAAGGAGCCCGCTAGCTTGGATGTGCTCCCAATTGCTCTTCGAGGGCTACCAAACTTGTCTCTTATTTGTGGAGAAAAAGTCGAGGGTACCTCCTTGATCCTGAGTTCGCATCTATCAGGAGGTGCGCATGTAGCTTCTTCTATCATCTTGTAGATATAGCACCAACAACTTCATCCGCCATCTTTCAGAGGTTGCACCTCCAACTTCTTCTTTAGCTGCACCTTTGACATCTCCTTTAGAAGATAGACTGGCGGAACAAATTTCTTAGTATATGTTCTGGCAGATCTTTGCTAGCAAATTCCCTTCCACCAAACTCAGATGCTTACTATGTATAAGCCTTCGCTTTGATTTATCGGTTAAGCCTTGTAAAAACCTTTTGCTGGTCAATAAAATTTGTTTTCTTGTTCCATATTTGTTCTTCTGCTTTAATAATATGTTTGATTAGATTATATTTGAATAATACAAACTGTACTAACTCTGACTACGGCTACGCTGGACAAACGTCATTCTGGTCCGGGTGGATTAGACTTTGTTGTATAAGCTAACTTAATCTTAGATAGGACTTAAGCTGCTGATAAGTCATCTTGGTTTGAATGAACTAGACTTCTAAATTCCTCAACTTAATCCCAAATAGAACTTAAGATGTAGAAAATCGTTTTTATCTGATCAAAATAGTTTTATAATATAAATTAACTTAATTTTGAAGAGGACTTAAGCTGGAGAGAATCATTGGTTCGAATGGACCAGATTTCATAGTATAGTCTTTGTAATGGTAGTGCTGACATTTCTAGGACAATGTTTTCTGTAAAATAGAGCTGAGCTTCCAAAGTTACATATGCAAATCACATTGGATAATCAACTTGATTGCTTATAAAGAAAGGAATTTGCACCCTAAAAGACTAAAACTACAGTGTTTAGTGTAGACTCCCAATTCATGCATTTTGCCATTTAATTTTTTTATTTCAACATATGTTTTTATTGGCTTGAAATGGATTAAGTCCCCAAAGTGCTTTCATAAAGGCAACGACTACACCACATCACAATTTTCTCTTTCTCACACCATCATTGAGTTTTTTTTTTTTTTTTTTACTTTCTCACACCACCAATAAATATGTATAAGAGAGAAATCCACACTCAAAACGAAAAAATACAAAACATGGCAACTTTCAACCAATTTAAACTTTCAATTGAGACTGGTTCTTAAGTTCATAAAAGCACAAAAGTTGCAGTACTATTAATTATCTAATAAACACAACTTGAATCACCTGAAAATGTTTTGAAATGAGAAAGTTATGATCATCTTACTAAAGTCGTGCAAATATGTCCTGCAATGAAAATGAGATAATATTCTTGACTTTTATTAACTTATATGCTCAATCAAGACCGATTACCAAGTTGATCAAACACATAAGTTATAGTAATCGGAGTTATATAATAAACACAACTTGAATCACTTGAAAATGTTTTGAAATGAGTAAGTTATGATCATTTTACTAAAGTCGCGCAAATCTCTGTGAATGGAAATTTTTTCGGATAAATTGTGCGAATTTAGTAAAATGACCATAACTTGCTCATTTCAAAACATTTGCAAGTGATTCAAGTTGTGTTTATTAGATAATTGAGAGTACTACAACTTTTGTGTTTTGATTAACTTGAGAATCTGTCTCAATCGAGCACATAAATTGGTCGAAAGTCAGAAACACTATCTCATTTTCATTGCGAGACAGATTTGCGTGACTTAGTAAATGACCATAATTTGTTAATTTCAAATCATTTTCAAGTGATTCAAGTTGTGCTTATTAGATAACTCAGAGTACTGCAATTTTGTGTTTTGATTAACTTAAAAATCGATCTCAATTAAGGGTTTATATTTGTTGAAAGTTACCATGTTTTGCATTTTTTTCGTTTTGAATTGAGTTTATCTGTTATGTTAAGTTGGACATATTTATTGAGTTTGGGTTTAAGGGTTTCAACTTTGAGAGTTTTCGAGGGAGATGGTGGAGATTTGAGTGTGGAGAGAGATTGGAAAATATTTTGAATGGGGGAAGGAGGAACCGTTGTCGATTTGAATGGTGAGGGGAATAAATGTATGATTTTTGTTTATATAGGTGGTGTGAGGAAGAAAGTAGGTGATGTAAAAGAGTAGAATGGTGTGAGAGATTAGAATGGTGGGAAATAGAGAAAATGATTGTGTGGGTGTGTTTAGTTGCATGAAATCCTATATCATGAGAATTCACGAGGGGACCCATACATTTTAGACTAATTTAAGGTATCACTCCACATCCATCAGTTAATTTTGTGATTAATGGTGAGAATGAAAGTCGCATGAACATGAGAATCACATGCCTCGGGGGATCAATAATTGTGATTCCCATCATTAATTACAAAATCAAATGGTAGATGTTGAGTGATACATCAATTAATCCTAAAATATAGGGGTCCCCTCATAAATTATCATAACATAGGATTTCATGCAACCAAACATACCCTAAATAACAAACTCGTTTTATTTTCCCCAACCACGTACTAATACTAGCACATGATAGACTATGGTTGTATGATTCCAAAAATTTGAATTTCATTTCAGTTCATAGCATACAATTTAAACCAGAAAACATTTTCAGGGACATTGTCATCCAATAAACATGGTCTTTAACAGAGATCCTACTACTGAAACCCTCATTTCTAATTTATGCGCTTACTAATCACAACCAGACCTAGCTAATAGTTGTTTGGGTTTAGGTGATATTTCGAATGCTATGATTGAGCTCAAAAGGTAAATTAACAACCGGTTTTTTCTAAGTGTACTGGTTTTTTGCCTGGTGTAATCAGACACCATTGAATTGCATCGAGATAAGTAAAAAATCAGTGCAAAAAACCAGTGCACTGTAGAAGCAGTACAGTAGCAGGATTGTCAATGGATAATCGATAATTGGGTTTGTCAATTGATTTTGATTTTGTTAAAATACTCATGCTAAATCCTATACCAGGTTAACATCAGATCCGATCCGATGAAAGGTAAAATACAAATCCGATGGCAATCCGATTGAGAGGGATACTTATCGGACTTCCCCAACTACGGCCTAAAACCTCGTAGGTCCATTTATATCTTCATGTTTTATATAAAGTTATCATCAATCTAGTGAGTGGGTGGTTTGGTTGGGTAATCTAATCTCAATCCTAAACTATTTATAACATTATCCTTAGATTTTAAAGTGTCGGTCGGGTCCTCGTGTTTAATAGTAGTAATCTTAATAGTGATTGGAAAATTTGCGCAGGCTCACTTTCAATTGTTTATTAAAAGTTAACCGTGAGTTTTATACAATTTTAAAGGTTTATATGTATATATTAGCCACACAAGGAGCTTATGTTTTTTTTTAAGTTCAACTTTTCAATCTAAAAGGGGGTTAGATACACTTTACTTAAATCTTATTTAATTATACTAATTTCGATAGGGACGGATCTATATATTCTTTTGATTTTTTATACTTTGGAGGTTGGCTATATGTCACCTCAAGACATGATTGCAACAAATGAATTAGGATAAGTGGTCACTGCTCCTGACAATGGATAATATTAACAATGACCTTTTATTATGCAAAACAAATAACAAGTTGTGCATAGCTTCAAAATCTCGGCCAAAAGGGTATTAGTTGTGTTTGGTAGAGTTGTGACGGATGATATTACACGTTAGATGACATAAAATTGAGAAATTAATGATTAAAAAAGAAGAAAAAATACCTTTAAAATTTGGAGTACTAATAAGATAAGCTCGTGTATGGTAGCCGACACATTTTTCTTCTTCTTCCGAGTTAAAGTGAAAAAAGAGTTCGACATTTCACTCGTATACAATCATATCTAACCCAAGGAAAATTGATGTTCTTAATTTTTTTTGAAGAAAATTGTCAATTTGTGCAAGTAATGAGAATATCATAAAGCAAAGAGGGTTAAAAACAAAATAAAAAGAAATGTTACATGTTATGTGATATACATGTAAACTGATTTTCCATGACTTCCACTCAAGGTCATCACTCTTGTTAAATCCACCATTTATTATTTATTATGTTAAATACATAGTTTTGTGAATAAAAATTCATGTGATCCAAATCCAAAAGCATAAACTAGACCATCCTCCCGTTCACAACTTTTGACTAAAACATAGTTGATGAATTAATTTCCACACTTAGGAAAACAAATCAAACTTGACTTGTTCACAACCCCCACAAGGACCAGGTTGAGTAGATTTTTCCCGAATGAACTCGTAAACAAAGCACATGAATGGATGGTAAAAACGTAAAAAAAAAAAAAAAAAAAAAATTAGATCACATTTTCTTCTCTAGTATTGAGAAAGCAAAGGTAGATCAGATATTGAAAGACGGTGAACAAATCTCCAAGGATTTGTGGAATTATAGAATAGCTTATCAAATGATGGTGACAAATGATATACGGTCTATTTTGTGTGGCACTCGAAAAGAGCCAAAGCAAGTTAAGTTCCAACCAAACAGGAAAGGAGGAATGTGGGCCTGCATGGGCCCAGGCCCATCCATGTTAGTGGTGGCAGCTTTCATGTACAAAAGCAACTATAATTCTAGAATGGGCGCCAGGCCGGACAAGTCCATTACCGTCCATCATCCTAGAGATGTACATATCGAAAATGATGTACGATATTGGGCTGCGAAGCCAGAATCTGTGGTTGATCATGGGGAATCAATAGCAAGATTCCAAAGATATCCCCATTGTGGTGGTGGTTCCCACCATATTTCATTATTATGACGAGTCCAATTACGTCATTTTATTGCCACGTCAGATGCAGACCCTTATCATAGAGGACGCATGTTTATCTCGCACTAGATTAGAGTGATAGCGATAAGCCATGCACACCGTGTATGTGCGTCATTCACGTATCCATCTTAGGGTCGCAATTAGTAACCCCACACGATAACCCCATATGGCATATGATACAACCCGTAAAGTATCATACGATTGACACGATAGAGCTCATCAAATTTATGATTTTAGCTTAGGGTTGGTTGAGGTTTTAATGTGGTTTACACGAGAACAACGCATTTATTATTTTAAATTTATGATTTTAACATGATTCGATAAGGAGACCCGTCTAATTTAACAAGATAATGATTTTTGTCCCCCTCCCCCTTTGAGGTTCCTCGCTGTTTTCCTCGACAATTAGATTTTTTCTTCGATAAAAAACACAGCTCATAGAGGGATAGGATTTTGTGTTTGACATCTTTAACACGACTATTAGGTCGATTTGGGTTCAAGTCACATGAAATTTTATTTTTGACAAGACACGACCCATTGCTACCTCTAAATTTCATCCGCATCCCCCTCACCTCATCTCACATGCACGACCCGTGCCAAGATAAGAAAACAAAAAAAACTCCCACTTTTTTTTCATTAATTTTTTCTTGACCAACAAATAAAGGGAAACGGTTCTGAAACTCTAATTCAAAGTCTAATTTTTCTTCCACTTGTAATTTGCCAAGATACATACCACATTAATTGTACTATAATTTGTCCAGATTCACTGTACCTTATATCAGGTCCTCCTCTTCCCTTCTATATAAACAAGGAGGTTCTTCTCGTTTCTCCCACAACTATCTTGAAAGGAAGAATAAACTCTCGCTTTGTTGTTTGTTTATTTGAGAAACAATGGCTGAAGTTTTCGTAGGAAAGAAGCGAAACGGAACGGAGGAATTCGAGCAAGATGATGTGATTGTTTCGAAGAAGCTGGCCGCGGCTGGTGGTGCACCCTTGAGTCAACGGAATGATCCTGCAGCTGCTCTGGCCAGCGTGAGGCATGAATTTGGAGAACATGGGGGTGTTAATATGTCGATCGAAGCATCGGCTACGTTCACAGTGATGGAGCCGGAGACAATGAGCAAAATGTTTTCAGGTGAATTAGGCCCCGACAGGGACTTCTTCATATATAGTCGGCATTTTAATCCGACTGTATTGAATCTGAGCCGTCAGATGGCCGCCTTAGAAGATACAGAGGCGGCTTACTGTACGGCCAGTGGGATGTCCGCGATATCTTCGGTGCTGATGCAACTATGCAGCAGCGGGGGCCATTTGGTGGCTTCGCAGACATTGTACGGTGGGACACACGCCTTGCTGACTCACTTCTTTCCTAGAGCTTGCAATATCACCACCACCTTCGTGGACGTGACGGACTTGGAGATGGTGGAGAAGGCAATTCAGGTGGGAAAGACTAGCGTTTTGTATGTCGAAAGCATGTCGAACCCGACGCTCACGGTGGCGAACGTGCCGGAGCTGTCCAGGATAGCACACGAGAAGGGGGTGAAGGTGGTGGTGGATAACACATTTGCACCGATGGTGATGTCCCCAGCTCGTCTTGGTGCGGATGTTGTTGTTCACAGTATTTCCAAATATGTCAGTGGTGGAGCAGACATCATTGCAGGTATGCATATTCTGGCCTTTTTTTTACACCTTCGAACACGTGTGAATCGGTAAAATTTAGCTGATGTTAGTTACCTTGACATGGCCATGATTCGTAGGGGGAGGGAATCTCAGCCACTACTTTTATGACTTCAGGACAGTTTCTGTTCTTTAGTCACCTTTCACCTTTCAGAAAAATAAATAAATAAATAAAATAATATTATTATGCCTAATAAAAATCGAAAATGCTAGAAAATTATGTTTTTTAAATAAGTTTTGTAATCATTGTGATGTGATGTGATATTGAAATAATGGTAAATTATTCAAAATGTTTATAAGTATCTCGAGATTGTAAAAACATCTTCCAGTAATCCTATATCATCCTGATTATAAAACATGATTGCAAAATCGGATTTCTTAGCTTCACTCGGTAAAATTGGGTATTCTACATGGGACAAAATGACTCATTAATTAAATGAAAATTATACAAAATTTTATAATTTAAATTGGGCGAATCATTACATTATAAGAACACTAATAATGAAAAGATCCATGTGTGATTCCTTTGTACACACCTTATCTTTGCGAATATATCATTTTCATAGCACATGCATCTTGAAAATACGGTAGGATTAACGCATGCTTTTCATTGTGAAAGAAGAATTTTTAGATTTTAGAACCTTTTTTTTTTTTTTTTTACCTTGCTCTTCTATAGTAACATGTATAACACTTGATCGGATAAGGACATAAGGTGTCATTCTTAGCAAAGCCATTTTAGAACCTCTCATATAGGCACGTGGATGCGATCACATGATTTAGTTTATTTCTTTTTCAACATGTCATGAGTATAAAACATAATGATCCATCAATAGGTATCTTTTTTTGAATAAACAAGGGAATCAATTTTTATGTTGAAGAGAACATTAGGTTTCCTTTATGAATATACCTTTTGTTGATCAAAGTCCCTTGAAAAATATGATATTGATGAAGCCTAACACAAGATTATTGTACAGGAGCGGTATGTGGGCCGGCAAGCTTCGTGAACTCTATGATGGACGTACACCAGGGGAGCTTGATGCTTCTTGGTCCTACAATGAATGCCAAGGTTGCGTTCGAACTCTCAGAGAGAATCCCACACTTGGGCTTAAGGATGAAGGAACATTGCCACCGTGCATTGGTTTACGCCACAAGAATGAAGAAACTTGGACTTAAGGTCATCTACCCTGGTCTAGAAGAACACCCCCAGCATGAACTATGAAATCTATGGCTAACAAAGGTTATGGTTATGGTGGAATTCTATGTGTGGACATGGAGACAGAAGAGAGAGCTAACGAGTTGATGAGCTATTTGCAGAACTGCACTCAATTTGGGGTTCATGGCAGTGAGCTTGGGTTACTATGAGACCTTGATGTCTTGCTCTGGAAGTAGTACTAGTAGCGAGATGAACGATGATGAGAAACAGCTTGCTGGTATAACCCCTGGGCTGGTGAGGATGTCAGTTGGATACATCGGAACACTTGAGCAGAAATGGAGCCAATTGGAGAAGGCATTGTTGAGGATGCAGGACAAGAATCTTTATCACAAGATGTGATTGTTATGTTGTTTTCTTCGTTTAACTTTCTATGCTTTCAGATTGAATTATTAATGCTGTTGTATGGAGTTGTGGAGGGTGTTTCTTGCTTCTTTGAACATGAAGGCACCTTGGTTGCTCACAGAGTTTAACTATTATTCTGGCCTTTAAAGAGTTTAACTTCAAATTACATCAGGTGATTCTTCTCAAATCTACCCGTAAAATCAA
Source organism: Berberis thunbergii (assembly GCA_003290165.1). NCBI lineage: Eukaryota > Viridiplantae > Streptophyta > Magnoliopsida > Ranunculales > Berberidaceae > Berberis > Berberis thunbergii. Next base: position 140,539 of record QNQO01001333.1, on the reverse strand, counting down.
AGAGAGTTGGGTCTCTGAAAATTGAAAATCTTCCTCTAAAAGGACATAAGATAACTGCAACATAGGGATATGAGTAGAGAACTCATCAACCTATAATCCATTAATAGAGCCCCCAGTGATTTCCAGCCCATGGGAGACTCAAAGTTCCTTGTGTTACTCGTGTTACGAATCACACTGTTTCCCCTCATGTTAAAGAAAGTAGCACAGGAAAATCAAGAGAAAGAACTGTGGCAATATGAATTGGTGACTTGTCTTCTATAAAGATTCGACTATCTTCTGTTTATATATCTAGGTTGTCTTTGGTTGAAGTAAAAAAAGTCGTGAAAAATGTCAACCTCGGTGAGAAGATAAGAAGGAAGAATATGAAGTTGAACACTTCAAATTTCAACCATTGAAAAAATTAAGGGTGTGTTTGATTGCATGAAATCCTATATATTATATATATATATCATTTCATTGATTTTTTATAGGATCCCATAACCCATAAAGATACCCCAAGCTGAGTTTGAACCCATTACTTAGTGGTATCATCCGCCATACCTTAAATTAGCCTAAAATATAGGGATCTCTTCATAAACTCCCATGACATAGAATTCCATACAACCAAACACACCCTAAGCTATAATGAAAATCAAATAATCCTTTAGAATAATATCAAAAAAATAAACCTTTAGAATGCTTTAAATTACAGTGCAACAGTGTCCATCGTGAACAACAAATCACTTGTACATCAAACCATGTTCTGAACGAGTGGTTTGGAACGTCCACAAAATGTAAACCCTATAGAAAGGCAATTTACTCTTACCATGTAAAAATTTTGTGGTAATAAGAATTTCCTCTTACCATGTAAGGTATAGCTTGTCCACAATCAAGTTTCTAAGGAAATAAGAATCACGAGTCCAATTTAATCGCGATTTTGTGGGTAGGTAGTTTACTAATCTCTCCATTAATCACATGTGAATAGCAAACACTCTTGCAAACCTGTCAAGTAGAATTGATTGCACGTGCCCAGAGCCAGGCCTGGGTATCAACACAAACTATGTTTGGGGGTACCACCAAGTTGGGTACAATGATATATTGAACATGTTTTCCAATTGTGAGACATCAGCAGAAAAGAGCACCAAGCAGAAAATATTAATACTAACTGGAGGTCTATTCAGTTTAAATAAAACTCAAGAACCAAAATAAAGTTATGCAACAAGCTAAAATATCCACTCTGAGTTAGTCAAATAATATCTGCATGATGCATGCTTAACAAAGGTATCAAGTAAAAAACTACACAAACATCCAAACTAGCAGGGTTCCTAAATGGATCATGTGAGTTTACTTGATCTTCTTCTTGGGCCTCAGCTGTAGAAATACAAACATCACAAATGAAAAAGAAGAAAAAACATCAGACTATATTGCCTACAATCTTTGCAGGAAACCCTTAAACAAAAGTAGGGAAATTAAGGAAAAACAAAGATATGAACACTTTCAAGTACATACCTGGTTGCTGTGTCCACACTTCTTCTTCCTGCAGTTCACCGCACGAGGATGCAGGCGTGCATAACATCTGCCACACAAATAGTCAAATTATACGATGATCACGACGCATCACATGCAGAAAACAATCATGACAGAAAGTTCATACAAGAAGAATTGCAATCATGACCACAAGGCAACACAATTGCTATGGACACACTTCTCTTTTCCATCCTTTTCTGTATCAGTTTTAAATGCATATTTGATAAAAATTAGGATTTCAGCCTTCCCCATTGCTATCCACTCCTCCAGTCAACTGTTGATGACACTGACAGTCCACACATTCATAAGAAAATGTGAGTTTTGCCTCAAACTACTAATTTCATTGTCTCATCAATAAATTTAGACCATTTTATACCAAACCAAATTATACGATGAACAACAAAAACAAGGATTTTCTTCTTACCCTTCTACAACTAAGTAACCATTTTATACCAAACCATATGATGCATTGAGATATTCACACAAATAAAGATGCAAATATAGAAGGAACTAGAATTTACACAAGCGTTAATGAATAAAAAACTGAATTTTCCAATTGTACACTGGAAAAAAAAGGATAATAGCTAAAATATATAGTTTACCTAAGATTCAAAATTTGGGGGATAAAATTAATATACAAAGCTTGGCTTGTAATAGGTTTTGATTATGGGCTGACGGAGTAGTGTTCCTTAAACAACTCAAACACTGCCCAAATATCCCATTAATAAAGCTTCCGGCTAGAAGAAAATATCAGAAACTAAAGCAATAGAATGAAGACAAACATTAACATTTCACTTGCCTAACACAAATAAATGATGAACAATCAATAGGATGGAAACAAAACATTACACATTTCACTAGATAAAATGTAAAAATTCATATGTAGGGCCGTGACTCTCGCTCTGCTGCATTTCAAGCAGAAAAGCGTCCAAGTAATCCCAATTGCTACTTTGCGCCTATCACACGAAGCGAATTCGTGTGCCACGATTAAACCTCTCCCGTGGAATACCACGCCACCCCATCTTTCAAGGAGGAAGCGCTCGGCCTAAGGCGGTATATGCATATCTTTAGGTTTCATTATTATAACATTAAGGCTTATAGATAAATATCGTGATTACCATCAATAATTGAATAAACTTGACAATAACTTCAGGGATGGGTCATGATACATTCCAAGTTTGTCTTCTCTAAATTAGAAGTGCAAAAATAATTTTGTGATATAAAAGTGATGGTCGAAATTTCACAAGCATACTTTCAAATAAATAGTTAATGACATTGGCATAATAAATTAGGTAGTTCATGTGTAAAGATTCGTATATGGGGAAACACAGTGTTCATCTTGATATTCCCCTTTTGCCCCAGTTCCTACATGATTCCCCATAAATATAAGTATCCATCCATGAAGGATGCTTCTAATTTCTGGATGCGATCTATTGGCCGTGACGAAGATGTGATGTCCACTTTTTAACTCAACCCAGCTACAACCTGGCTCCTTTTTCACATTGCTCTAATTTATCCTTTCTCAAATCTCTTGGATCTCAGTCCGGTCATGTCCTAAAGTGTAAACAATTAACAACATCACAATCTCGTTTGATCTATCGATATCTAACAGCCGAAGTTGCTCAGCAACAAACTGTGCCAACCCGAAATCCTCGTAAAGTCTAGCAAAACCAAGTAAGGTACTCCAAACACGTATGCCTGGTTTCAAAGGCATATTTTTTATGAAGTCCACAGCCTGTTGCAAATGCCCACCGTGACATAGAAGATCGATCATACATGCATAATGTTCTTGTCCAGGGACAATCTTACTTTCTTCAGTCATCACGTTAAAGTAGTATCGTCCTTGGTCAATTAGGCCTCCATGACTGCAAGTCGATAACACAGATATGTAATGTTGTCAGGTTTGATGTTCAAACTGCCCATTTGCTCAAATGGGCAAACATGGCAAGAACTTACTTGACCATACCATTTTTCCCATAAAACACGTATCATTGCGGTGTCATGTGAAGATTCCACACTTTGCACCAAAGTAAAGATGTGAGCATGGATCTGACTACCTTACTACCTTATTGTATCGAAACTAAACTACCACATGCATCAGCACAAATAGTATAAGTGAAACCATCTGGTTTTATTCCTTGAGAAACCATGGGTACAAACAATTTAAGTGCTTCTTCCCCTTGTCCAGACTGCACATAACATGACATCATCTCATTCCACATAATATTTTCTCTAGTGACTACTGAATTTGTTTAACTAGTATCAAAGGAAAATTACGCACAAACCATTACTTGGGAAAGTTCCAATATTTTACTTCATCCACAAATTTGTTTAACTAGTATTAAAGGAAAATTACACACAAACCATTACTTGGGAAAGTTCCAATATTTTACTTCATCGTGCCGATTAAACAATGGTGCTTTAGATGTTTAATTGTTTGAACCAATATTGGCGTAACAAATTTCTCGTTTTCAGTGTTTTAAGGTTAAACAGTGGAGTTTATTTTAATTGCCTTGGGGTCATAGTCAAGTGTACATGGAATGGAAACTAAATATTGTATGCAATAATATACAGAGCATTCAAGCTGTACTCAAAATGTAGGAGGAGTGAGTGAAATAAAAAGAAGAGAAAGTATCTTACTTGCGGCAAATCATCTTATCCTGGTTGTACTTCCTAGCCAAGGCCATCAAAGAAGGCTCGATAATCCCACCACGAAGCCTCAACACAAGATGAAGAGTCGACTCTGCATCATAGACGACACGACAAGAAACAAAATAAGACGAAATGAAAATCCAAATGAAATAAACAATTTGCTTCTTGTATAAGTTGCTTTGAACCTTTCTGGATGTTGTAATCAGCGAGAGTGCGTCCATCTTCGAGCTGCTTTCCTGCAAAGATCAATCGCTGCTGGTCCGGAGGGATCCCTTCGTTCACACAACTTAGGGTTAGGGTTAGGGTAGCCTTCAAATCAAACAAACAAAACAACAAGTTTTCTTTTCTTTTCAAAGAAATTACCTTCCTTGTCCTGAATCTTAGCTTTGACGTTATCAATGGTGTCGCTAGATTCGACCTCCAGAGTGATGGTCTTCCCCGTCAGGGTTTTCACGAAGATCTGCATGCTTCCTCTCTCGCTCTGCGCCTCCTCTTCCTTCTTTCTCCACACAGTTTTATCACTCACTCTCATAGTCCCTATATATATATATATATATCTCTCTCCAATGTCGATGTAGGGTTCTAATTTTGGATGGGCCATTCCGAAGCCCAATATTTCAACCTGGATGGTCGGATGGATTGGTTCGATTTGGGCTGGGCTGGGCTGGCAATAGATGAGAATTAGAACCGAAACCCTGATCCGTAGCAAGCTCTCTTCTTCTACTCTCTGCTCTGTCTTCTCTGGAAAAAAAAAAAAAAAAAAAAATCCCACCTCAAAATTCCTCAATGCAGCAGCAGAATAGCAGAGATGACACCACTCAAACACATGTTGGTTGTTCATAAGGTGAGTCTTCTTGTTCTTCTCCTTAGTAACTTATTTTGCCCTACTTTCCTTCATCTGTCTGTGAATACTCCCAAGGAATTTGCATGTGTCGTTCTCCTTGCATACAAAGCAGGGTTTTCATTTTTCAATCTCAACTTTTCCTTACTAATGGTTATTTGATTTGGAATGTTTGATCACGATTCTGTGTATTTCATAATCTCTACTTGATTTTGGCAGGCATTTATTTACGTTTTCATTGCTATAATTTCTGGGAGCCATTTCGTTTAATCTGAAATGGAACAAGCAAAGTGTAAGATTTCACATAAAATTTTCAGAGGGACTCGGTAAAACTCTGTTGCTATATATGGTTTGTCGGTCCCATCATTAATCAGTAAAACTCAGTAAAATTTTCCACATTATAGGTCACTGCAGTAGGTTTAGCAATGTGAGTCCATTTTCTTTTGCTTCCAGTAGGACATTTTGCATTTGGACAGGATAGTTGCAAGTCGATTATCATTACTTGAGAGCGAAGATGGTTCACGAAGAACTTGGTTGTTGATCATGTGCCTAATACATTTACTAAAACGACTCCTGGACTCCAAGCTTATTGTACAATCTCAAATGTTAACCCTTGCTTTTCTCAGTACAAACAGGCAAACACCTTAAGTAGTCTCTTGAATTTGTAAAGAATCATAAATCCTTTTGCCTTTCGGACATGAGATTGAGTCTGATCAACATGCTGTCAGTTGTCTCTATGAAGTCTTTTGTTTTTTGATAAATTGTTTTGGCAACCTCCAATTCTCCTCAATTCTTCCAGCCATTGCCTTTTGCAACACGATTCTGATTGAAATAGTATTATAAGTGCCATCCAGCCTATGTTATCTACTTTGTTAGTGTCTGCAATAATTTAGGTATAATGCAAAATATTTTTGTTCCCTTTCAGTGATCCATTTTGATCCTTTAATTTATTCCTTATATATTTATTTGCCAATAGATCCTTTTATAAACTTAATAAAGCTTGAAAGTTTTATGGCTGTAGACGGATTTTGATCATAATTGCTGAGTGGTATATGAAAAAACTGCATCCATGACAAAAAGAAATCATCCTGATAATTTGCTTCCTGCGATCCAAATTTCTACCTACCTGATCACATCCAAGACACTTTGCAGATGGTTGCTAATCTGATCATGCTGTGATCACTGAACTCTTATGTAGTAACTGGAAATTAGTGGATACATAGTTGAATTAATAAGCAAGCTTTTATGAAAATGATCACAAGCATTTTATGGAAGATATTGGTAGCTACGGCAGTTTAGCCAAATTGGGCATGCATGGTACAATACTAAAGTGTCCACCAGCACAATATGGTTATCCTAATGTTTCAGATTCTTGAGGAAGAGGGTTGAAGTGCTTCGGAAGTCATTATGTTCTATAGGGGACCTAAGCATACTGTACAATCACGGGGCTCAGTTATATAGCAAGTTATTTACTTAGCAAGGAACAAAGTTGATTTATGACAAAAAAACTCCTTGAGGTAGCCAATCCCGTTCCAGGTTCTCTCAAAGCTCATCAGCTGAAGGAAGGAATTTGAGATATGCTTAGACAACATATGGAACCCTCTAGCTTGCACTAAATGTGAAATGCTTTTGTCATCTGGCTGAGGAGTGTGGGGACGAGAGGAAACCTGTGTTCAACGGGGTTTGATGGCATCCATTGAAGGTTGCACCTAATGTTAAACACCGATAACAAGAAAGGGCCTTAAAGATGGGTGGAGAGATGGGAACAACAACTACAGTCTACAACTAATTCTAGGAAGGATGTTGAATCCAGTGGTCTCTTAAATGATAGAATCAGTTATCAAAGACTGAAATTAGCAATGAAATTTCTACGTTGATGATGGACAATAACAAATGTAATGCATTTAAGGAAATCAGAAAAGAAAAAAAAAATTCAACATTGAAATTGTGAGCAAAGGAACTCTCGATATTGATAAAGAAGATGAACAAAACAACATACGAATGGGACAGTGGTGTAAATTCTGAGAATGAGGATTAAAGTGATGGAAATGAGGATGTTTTGTCATTAGCAGTGATTGGATACTTTGGCAGAAACACTCATAGAAAGAGCTACTCCCTAAGTGACAGGTAGTGTGGCCAGAATCACACGCCAATTCAAGAGATTCCAGCAATATCATCGACAATGAAATTAAGTCAAGTTGAAGACGTATGGCTTCTAGGCCTTTAACCCAGATGTGATGTTTAATTTATCTCCTTTTTCTTTTCCTCCTTCCGAGTTCCTTGAGAAGGTCTCTAATGTTTATTCCTTTGTCCGCCTTTAGGTTTGCAGTTCTTTCACTCTTTAAGAAAGAGTGCGGGCCTCTTTAACATTGCTTCCCTTGTGCAAAAACATAAATCAACATTAATAGTAATTTTAAAAATAAATACATAAGGATTAGAAATGAGTAGTTTGGGGAGGTGAGAGCGAGTGGGGAACCCAAGAAGCCCACTTTGAGTGGTGAGTGAAATAGGGAGTAAAACTGTATTAGTCTCATGTAAGATTTGGACAGTGAACTAGAGGGTGGATAAGTTGTATTTTATCATGAAATAAACTAATGTTGCTAAAATGTTTACAGGGACTTGGGGTACATATCACGTGAATTCGCTGGTAAAGAAGTTAAATTTGGAAATCTTGTCCTCTTTCCAGATAAAAATTTCAGCATTTGATGTTCAAGTATGAAATGCGATCCATCGGTGGCATGCGTATTTTTATGAGAAAAATAATTATTGGACTAGTTACAGAGGATTTAATGGTGTCAATTCTATCACAAGTGTAAAAAATAGTCGTAGTTGACAGTCATCTGGTGCATGACCTTTCTAGGCATTTCCTCAGAGAGTTGTTTCTTTAGAGCTAGGCACCGAGTCCAGGTTTGTGTGGGATCTCTTGGTGAGTTGGGGTAAAGATACAAAATTCAGTCCCAAATAGACAAGATGCAACTGTGAATGGAGGGCTTCTATCAAGAACTTGCCTAATAGTTGGAATGAAAATATGGGGAATGCACAAGGATCAAAGGCATTTGTTTATTTTTTCAGGAACTTCTTAACTTTGCCTTTCAGAAAGAAAGCGAAATGAGGAATGCTAGAAGAAGTGGGCTAATGAGGTAGTGGGTAAATTCTGTTTCAAAAAGATGAACTCCTGATCCTGAAGGAAATTAGTCATATTGACTGTAGGAAAGAGAAGGTTCCTTGAGGATTGTTTGAAGAAGTGAAATAACGAGGAAGTTGCATAAGAAGATAATAAAAATTGAAAATAGCAGTGCTTGCAATAAAATTTGAAGCTCTGAACTATTGCAGAATTTCCAAAAATTCCCAACACTTTAACGATTAAGTAGACTCTGAGACCCAATCCTTTTTTTTTTCCCCTGAAAAAGAAGAGAACAGAATATAGTATGGACTTTGAAAAAATTGATTAAGTGGTTGATGTTATTGACTTATTGCACCAATATGGGATTACAGTTAAGATAAGCGAATTTTCGTAGGGGCCCTTTTTGAGATTATATCAGTACAGGTCCATAGGGTAATTAGAAATTTCTGGAAGATTGCTTGAGATTACTTCTTTTATGTTGCAGGATACATTTTTTAAGCTAAATTTTTACATAACTCAAGGAAACAAACTCTCTTACCCCAAGGATTTTGTGGAAGAATAAGAAAGGACCTAATCGCCCAAACACATGATCAACCCGCCTCTCGCCAACTCTTTCTGTAGTGTTCCTTTTGAAGATCCGTCCCTGTCCAGAATCAAGAATTACCTACTAACAAAAAAACCAAATGGGCAAAGTCATAACTCATCTTAATATGCCAAGATACTCTATATTGGAAATTGGAAATCATCTTAGTTTCACCGAATTCGGAATGGCATCAGATGGAAAAAAGCCACTCACTGAATTCTAAACTTCACATTTTCTTTCCTCTTTTTGCATTCAGATGTCAGCATCGAAGGCAACAGATCTCTTTATCTCACTCGAGTGAATCTGAAACATTTTCTTCTCTTAAATTTTTTTTGTTCCTTTCTAGGCTCGTCCACTCCAGTTATTACTAAACCAATCTTCCTTTTTTCCTTTCTCATCTCTCTCCTTGATTTCAATACCTTCACTAGTGTTCTCTTTGAAGCCAATCCTTTCCCTTCCTCGATGGGGAACCTACATAACTAACTTCAGATACTTAATCCGTGTATAACGAGAAGAATGCAAGCATACATTCCTACTATAGAAAGGTCTGTTGAAGTTCCATGAGTTCATGACACCTTGGTGGAAGCTAGTTAATTCCAAAGGAGTAGAATAAAAGACTAATGATAAGTTACTAGACTAAAAATTGAAACTTTAACATAGTTCTCAAACTTAGAAAGCACTACTCTCATAGTATGTGGGCGTTCTAGCATTCTGAAATCATAAAACACTATCTACTGACTACCGACGAGACATCATTATGAACATTACCTTTCATAGGCTTGTCTATGAGAAGAATTTATTCAAGAGTTCTTGAAAGACTTTAATTAAAATCTGCAGCAAGTTTTCTTGTGATACGTTATGTTATTTACTAATAGCCATGGCGGCTTTAAGATATATGGTTGTGAGATTTTTGCCTAGCATGGTAGCTTTGTGATTAGCTTGTGCTAAGTTCTGTTTGTAGGTGGTAATAACACCATAGATGCTGATGATTTGGTGTTGCTACTTGAATCATACAATAGTTTTCATTCTAACATCTGTGCATTATTTGTGCACTTACTACTTGCTTTACAATCATTACATCGAGATGAACTACCAGATACCAATTCCAAAAATATATCTGGAATAATTTTCAGCTTGAGGTGTTTTAGTAGCCTTTCTTGTGTTTCCTCTGAAATCTCTATTATAGCTAAGCTCATCGGTTCTCTGAATTTGGCAGAGTTTGCAATTTTCTACTTTTGTTCGACCTCAATCTTACCCATGAACCTCATTGCTCCGTATTATCAGCAGAAGATAACTACATCTACCCTCGAAACTCTTAGCTAGAAAACTCTCTTTGCTTAGGACCAAATCTCCCACCAGTGTGAAGTACTGCATGCCTGATCCAAAAGAGCAGTGGAGTCGAAAGTACTCCAATTCCCTGGCGATGCTACCATTCTGTTGGTCATATCCACAACGTTAGTAAGTTCATTTTCTTCTTCCCCTCCAAAGTAAACATTTTTGCAGTTCTCATCATCTGAACAAGCAGCCACTCTATGTTCAAGTCCTTCGAGCGATGTGCTCGGCTTCTGTTCAGTTTCGTACTTGGTGTCGCCATTATCTGAGTCACCATCCGTGCTGTTTTCATTTCCTAGCATACTGTTCAGCTTCTGCAACTGTAAAACCCCAGGAAAAAAAAAAGTTAAAATTATTGGATTTAAATGAGTTTACTTGTGAAGTACACATACAACAGTAGGAGGAAGAATTGAGTATAACAAGGAAAAATACCTGTATGGCCAAGGATTGCTTTTCTTTCTTCAAAGACTCAAATTGAGAAGCTAGAGTATCATAATTGGCTTTAAGTAAGCTATAGTCTCGTTCGAGCTGCTTCGACTTCCATCTAGCTCTTCTGTTCTGGAACCATATAGCTACCTGACGAGGCTGCAAATCGAGCTCTCTTGCCAGCTGAATCTTAGTTCTAGGCTCAAGCTTTGATTCCGACTCAAACATGGTTTCCAATTGTTTTATTTGTTCATCACTGAACCTCCTCTTGTTCTTGCACTTCTTGTTCTTCTTTGTAGTAGAAGTACTCATCATAGATGTGTCTGGCTGATCTGACTCTTCCGGAGCTGAAGAGTACTCCCTTTTCTCCAACATCTGGGTTGTCTCAGTAGTGGCCACTCTTCAACTACTTCAAAAAAAAAAAAAAAGTAGAAAGGAAGGAAGAAGCAATTCTTCTTCTAGCTAGGTGGGTGTGCCTTGATATTCTTCTTTGTTTGGTTTTGGTTTTGGTTTTATTTTCTTGTTTGGGGCCACAGTTTATCTTCTCAAAACGCTCAAAGAGAGGGATGTGCTGGAGATTCCAGAGTATGGGAGTTTGCTCTCTGAGTTTTATAATTGGGTTGGAAGAACTGACTGGTTTGTGTTAAATGGTGGGGTTTTGATTTGTGGCCAGCCTGACCAATGAGATAAAATTTCGTGTAAAGCATGATTTCTCTTTGGCTTGAGGGGACTCCTCCCTTGACCCCCTTGCCTTCTTCTTTTGAAGCTGCTATGCGTGTGGGGCTGTTTTTATTAGTACTTTAATTAATCTTCCGTCTTTTCTTATTGCTAACATTAGAGATGTTTATTCAATTTTGAATACTCTGGATACACAATAGAAATATCTTGGTGATATAATACTCCCCGCTTCCACAGATTAAATCACTCCCACTAGAAATAGTGTTTTGTTCTGTTTTAATTACGCGTCACGTCACGACCGGGTACTCAGTTGAAGTTGATAGAAGGTTAAGGAGTAAGTCCAGGGAGCGAGGGAAGGTCTCCCACCACTCAACCTCCTCGAGATGTGCATCAATGTTTATCGCGAAGAGGGTGAGAGGCCCTCCCTCGCGCCTCCCTCGCTCCCTAGAATCAGGGGAAGGTTTAGTCATAGTCTGCGAGTGATGTATTATTATTATTATCCACCTAGTACTATTTAGGACAGATAATTCTAGTTGGGTTAGTTGTCTTTGTCTTGGTACGTAGCAACTAGGAAATTTCCTAAACGAAGATGGTAAAATAAAACTTTCAACATAGTAATAAAAATGACACAAGGAAGGTAAAGAAGAAGGGTACTGAGATAAACGATTTATCTAGATAGGTTGAGGACAAGATAAGAACGAATGACATAGGATAGTAACCAGTAGTAGTAGTAGTATGGCATTAACAAGACAAATAATGATAAGAGCAACTAAGTTTTGATATCTGATAGCAACTGTGGAGGTTCAATTCAGCCATACGTGCTACAACCTAATGGACCCCAAACTGGCAATTTGCATTGATAAGATTATGATGGATCATCAAACGATGTATTTATTGTACGTTTTTCTTTATTGCTATCATTAAGAGGGTGTGCTCATCCAATCTTCACCCCATGATCAAATTCCAAATGTCATTGCTTTGGTAAAAGTATCCTGGTATACACATAGACTATCATTTTACTTGATGTAAAATCTCCCCGTTTCAGAATTTACATTGTCTTGAGTTGGGCTTGAGCTGATCACTGATCACTGATCACTGATCAGCAATCGCATTACTGGTCCTGTTTACGTCAAAATGTAGGTATGATAAATGATAAATGGATGTGATAAGCGCGTGCATACCACAAAGAATGAACGGTGGAGCGCATGAGCCGCCGCATTTGCAACAAATCCAAACCAAACCGAACCAAACCAAAAGAAAAGGAAGGCACGAAAGTCACTCCCAACGTGCACGACTTACACAGCCTAATAAGGACAAAGGGAGCACTTGGTTTAGGGTTTAGGTTTTGGTTTTGATTTTGAAATAAAGATTTCTTTCTACTTACCAAAAGCTTTGTTGAAAAACAAAGCTTTGCCTTTCCCTGTATCATTTAAAAAAAAAATAGCAATAGGAGGCTTTAAAGAAGGAAAGAAATTTCCAAGATGTCAGAGAAGACAAAGTACTTGTCAGCTTTGTTTTCGACATTATCGAATGGGTAGGTGCCACGTACCTTGGGTAAAACATTCGTCCATGCAGATCTGTCTGATTTATACGAAGGGCTTTGGTTTTGAGTGGTCCACGTGTACATAAATGAATGGTGGTACGTTTCAAAGCTTTGTTGACTGACATGCAATGGCTTGTAGGTCACTTTCCTTGGCTGGTGAAGTGTCGAGTGGAACGAGTACAAGTGTCGGTCACCAATTCTTCAACTTTTGTTTGTGATTCAAGAAAATAAATGTTTATGAAGAGCGGAATAAATAAGGTCACGAACCATCCATCCATCCACCCACATGTTGAACGTGATATTTTCGTCTCTTAAAATTGTGTTATTAGAGTTGAGAAATATAATATTGCAGGGAGAGAGGGAGGGAGGAGCAACATTAATGGCAGGTCTCCCTTGAGTGCATAGTCACCTTCGTCTAGAAACCTAGACTTACGGTGCGTATGCTGTCTGTGTCAAAGAGAGGTGTAGAAGCAAGCAGGTAAATTTGGACTATTAGCGTAGTGGTAAAACAAAGAAATTCTTGCAATCAGTAGGACCCATGAAGGTGATTGATGAAAGCTGCGGTGTAGGGTAAATTCATGTGAATCATGTTGACATAAACAATTACTTCCGGCTTCGCTTTATTAACTTTTAATAAACAAACTTATTTCTTTAACAATAACTCTAAAAAAGTGAAAGATAATAATTGGGACATGTTCGATGTAATGGGGGTTCTCTAGTGTATTTGTCAAAATTGTAGGACCTCAACACTCTTGTGAGATCAGCTTAAACTATGGGTTCCACAGTTCCACTTAATGAAGTTTATTGAGATGAGGTGGCCAGCATTAATCATATTATTTGACCACATAATTATTGTTTAGAAGATGAGACTAATTTGTGATTACAAGTGTTCAATGATTTTGGGTGGATGGTTAGGTAGCTGTTGTTGCACATAAATTTGGATAATAAGGGGGGGTTTGACGAGTGTGATCGAGTTTTGGATTGGAAATCTTAATCAAGTAATTATTGAAAGATAATGATTACAAGTCACTTAGTTTGCGTACTTGAGTGTTTTTGTTCCTCTTCAGTTAAGTTTGATCGGGTGGTATCGAGGTACGTGGTTTACTTATACACGTCCAGAAATGAAATTGCTGGAGTTTGGTTTTGTCAGCTGGAGATTGTTCTTTCATTCAAGTTTTTTCCTTTTTTGGTATTGTATGATTCTTGAAAACGATATTTCAAATCTGAATTTGTTAACCTTGAATACATCAAGCAGATACAAACAGTTTCTTGGTACCTACACCTCTCATTGCCGCTGGTTGCATGCATTGTGGTGCAAATTCAATAGATAGATGTCGTGTGTGTATTGGATACTGACTAAGTCGAAGTTTTCTTTAACCTTGAAGTTTTAATAACTCCTACCTCATTTAAGAAAATTGTTTATGAAGATAGCAAAGGCAAGATAAGATATATGAGAGAATGTAGCCAGCTATGACTTTTGTGTTTAAGGTTTGGATTAACCCCTGCTTTTTTTTTTTTTTTTTTGTCAAAGACGAAGATATTTATTAAGGAAAGAAAATGAAACAAAAAACAAAGAGAAATATTCCTATATCAAGGAATGCCAAGACACCATGAAAATGTCAAAATCCAAATCCCTAAACAAATTATAAGCCGAATTCATCTTCCACAACAATTCTTTAATTTCGATAAAAATAGAGTGCTCCTCTAATCCTTGATCACCTTTCAAAAAAATCAAAAAGCGAAGTTTTACAAGTACAATACCTGTTATGTGCATTGATGGATTCCTTAATTGATCTTAAATTCATTCAGGAATTCAGTGACTACATGTGCAAATAGAGGAAAGATAAGGAAAATTCCTCTGGGGGATGCAAGATAAAGGTTGGTGGTTGGAGGGGAGGACTCAATTTCCCTACCTTGGCCCATAAAAACCTTTGAACCCTACCCAGTCTTAGTTCATTATATAAGGTTAGACTGAGTTTCGGCTGAAGTTCCAACACTAACCATTTGACTCCAACCTAACATAGGAACCTTCAATCTAAGCCCATAATATCAGGTTTGGGTATTGTCAAACTAAGGTGGTGTTTTTTTTTTTTTTTCAATTAATTAATTAGAAGCTAACTTATGGTGTTAGAAGTTTTGAACGAACTTATGAAGAATTGTTTGTTTTGTTTTTAAATGGGCTACTAATTAGATGTTGTAAAATAAATAAATAAAATATTTGTTTTTAGATGGTTACTTGATTATTTTTTTACATTTTTGCCCTCACCGCCCACAACATAACCCTAATCTCCACCTACTTTTGTTTTTTTAAATGCCATTGAGATCCCTTTCCACCACTATTAAAAATCATCCTATATCATTTTTCATTCCTCATATAACATTCAATAGAGAGAGTAAAAAGATGAATAAGAAAAAGAGGAGGGAGGGAGGCTAGGGAGGGTGGTGGCGAAGTTGAAGACACTCTTGTATGACAAAGAGAAGGTGGAGAAAAAAATTGATGATTAGTAGAGGAGAGGGGTAACAACAAACATTACAAATTTATTGTGAGGTTATTATTGAAATAAATTTTCATTAAGCACCCAGTGCTAAATGATCAACACCCCACGGTACTTACTCAATTCAGAACTTCAACTTATGATCGAAACTAAAAACAAACACTCTTTTTAAAATGTCGCACGTCATATTAAGACTTCTGACTCTATTCAAAACCAAAGACAAACACCCTCTACGTTTTAGTTAGGCGATATTCATGAGATTGCGTAAATGATAAATATCCTTTTAGAACTCAAAAGTATATAAATTAATAGGATAAGTAAATTGTTGAAGGGTTTGTAATGAAAGATATAAGGTTCAGTTTAGTTGCTATGGTTCACTGGTGTAAATGTATGGAAATAAAATCCAGTTTGGCAAAGTTCAATCAAGAGGTTTATTCCCACACTTTTGGTTTCAAAAGGCCGAACCTTCAAATGTTTGAGAAAGGGCCTCCATGCGCTGAAACTTTAGTAGAGGAAGCACAATTGACGGTTGGGCTGGGCCTATCTGGAGCACGGTTACCATGTTTAAACAAGTTTGAGAACCAAAGCCCAAAATTTTTAATGGGCTGAGTTGCACATCTTCCCCATGACAGGAGTAGTTTAAATGGACTTCTACTGGGCTGGATTGACGATTCATTATCAATTGATTAAATTCACAATAAATTCTCTTCTGTCGGGTGGTTAGGGCGATCCAGCGAATTAACATTGCAAGCAACATTAGTAAAATCAACCTTAAATAAATAAATAACATGTGGATTCAATGGGAGAATGGGCATGAATAAATGGATGCAAAGATTTTGCTTCGTTGAATGTACATGGGAAAAATCTTCAAGGGAGCCAAGACTGAAAGTTTGCGACCAGTTCGTCATTTTTATTTTAGGATATATATTTTCTATAGCACCCTAGCAAGTAGCAATGAGCTCTCACCTCATCTTGCTCTTCAGCGTGTTTTGTTTTTGTTGTTGTTTATTAATTGATTGGTTATCAAACATCTTCACAATAGGCATTTGAAGCAATATGGGAGGAATAAAATTTACTGACAAGTACGTGGAACAACATGTTCATTGTTACAGAGGTGATGATGAATCTTTCTTTGGGGCCTGGGTTCATGCATGCAAATGCAAAACAATGTGTTTTACTTGGTGTCTAGGTGCTGAAGACATTTACCATTGTTATGGTTAGAGTGTCTTACTGTCTTACGTTATCTTCTTCTTCTTTAGGAAATCGAATATTGTCTATTACGTATTGCATTGGAGAATCCTTTAAGTAAATAGAGTATTGTTTGTACTACTTGTGTTTCATCATCACTCATTCACATATTGTTTTCTTTTTTGTGTTAATGTCTTAGATTTTATTGGAGATTGCTTTTTACTTTGTTTACACCATTTTCGTATTCATTGAAATGAGTGTTCCTTCCTAGTAATTGACTCTTTTCATTGACTTGCGTTTTTTTCTTGGAATCTTTTCATTTCTTTTTGGTTCACAACTTTAATGTATCTTCAATTGCTTTGCTTTGACCGTGCCCTTCAGTGTGATGAAGTGAGAATTGGTTAATTGGACATACTGAAAAATATGTATAGTTGGGGTCTTAACTTAACACACATTTAAGGTTGTAAGTTCGGGTCTATCCTAGATCAAACCATGGAAGATCGATTATGTATGAAATCGCTACAGTTTGCTAGAAAAAAGCTCAATTAGAATTTTGCATAAATTAATGCATATGCAAGGCTATCCAGTTCAAGTAGTAGATCAAACTATTGGTCCATTCCAGTAATTATGGTATCGGATCCTTTGGCATCTCCAATAGCTTTTTTTTTTTTTTTGGAAGGTGAGCTGAGTTTTCAAAGATTCCATAACCTATGCTGGTGGGACTCAAACCTAAGACATGGAGGACAAACTCACAAAACCCTAACCATTGGACTATAACACCATTGGCACATATCTAATAGCTGTTGTTGGTTGTTTTCCATATTGGAGCAGATTCAATGCTTAATTACACAATACATATCTAGCTTTATGTCCTAGTTATAAATGGTTTGTGGGCATATGTTATAGGTTTAAAGAAAGCAAATTATATAGGTTTACTTAAAATGAGTTATAATAGAACTTATAGCAATTATGGTGTCATGAAGTACGTGGTTAACTCGTCACTTGGGACTTGGCAGATCCAACTTCAGAAATTAAAGGTTATGGATTTACGTAAGCTTTGCCTTTTATATCAGTGTGTATGTGAGGGAGGTGAAAAAAGTTTCATTATCTTTGCTTGAATTATGTAATGATGATGATGACTTATATAAAAGAGCACTTGAGTGGAATGTAAAGTGTTTTTATCATTAAAAAAAAAAAAAGATCTTCTTTTTAGCTTTTCCTTTATTTTTTTTCTTTGTTTACCCTTTTCAACTACCACTCTACCTCCAACTTTCATTCAGAGAGAGTGACACAGATTCACAGAAATAGAAAGGGGTCTCTCTCTCTCTCTTATTGTAGACAGGGAGTACATGAGAATGCGTGTGAGTAACGAAGAAACACATCTCAAGATGAGTTTGAGAAAATCTCGATAATAAACAGTAGATAAAAATAGTAAATATTGGGAGGTGAGTCAGACAGAGAACCTGGGGGTTGGAGGGGACTTGACATTTACGTGTTTGTTTCCATTGCCTTGCCTTTGAGCAGCTGGTGAGCTAGCTAGGTTGGCAAAGTTCGAGGAGGAAGAGGTCTGGCTGAATAGAAAAAATGAAAAATGCTTCGAAAACTGGAGCTATGTAGTGTCTTCTCTCTTTGTCTTTGTCACTCATTCACTCTCTCCGTTTCATTCTCCACTACAAATTACAAATGCTGGCAGCACATATTGCGGGCACTGCTTCTCCTACAATTTTATTTTGTTTTTTGTTTTTTTTTTTACAAAGTGAGATGAGAATTGTGAGATAAGTGCAATAATTACCATCAAAAATATAATTTTCCTTTATTATAGTTTATCATAATTACACTCTCCGTGATGAATTATAATCCCTGAATTCAAATGCAAAAAACATACACTACCTCATTTATTAGGAATACTATGTAATTCTAACAATTATATGCATTCATATTTAATCATAACATTGTAATAGTTGAAACTAAATTGAAATCCAAAACCATTAGATAAAAAAGGGCCCGTCATCTGCCTAATAATAATGGTAATAGTCAACTAAGATGTCTCTCAATTAATCAAGAGTAAGACAGGCTCATGGTTTCCATCAGTCCATTAATGGTTAGGTCATCTTTACATGATTAAAACATCAATTTTATTATAGTCAATGTTGATTCCTGATTAAATGAGGAGACATTTCTTTACTTATCGAGGACGCATTCAAAATTGCTGAAAAAAAAAAAAAAAGGTCCAAAACTATTAGCTAGTTGAGTGTTAGGTAGGTCAACATTTTGAAGACTCTCACAGAACCCAAGCTCTGGCCAATCCAATCCATCCATCCATCCATCTGTTTGTCCTTCATTCTTCCCCTCGAAGCTGTCAATGTAGCAAATGAGGGTCTCTCATTCTCCATATCTGAAAATAATGTCTTCCAACTTTAGCATTCAAATGAGTTAAAAAGAGAGAGTTAATTAATGGATGACTTTTCCCGTTGTTATTGGGTTGCTCAATAGACTCAACCACTACATCTGACTTGTCTTAGCAAAGGCTTCTGTTTGGTAGCTATCTATCATTACCACCATCATCACCTAAAATATTAAATGGTCCTTTGATATTTGCAATGGATCCAATGTTGCATCTGGATCTCATCAATGGGTTATGGGCCACCCTCCCCAATCTCGATCCTCCTCAGCTTCTCCTACAATAATACATCACTTTCTTTTAGGGGTGTGCATAAAACCAAATACTATATCAATTTGGATCCTTTTAAAATGTGAAAATTGTAATTAACCAAGCCAACATTGCAAACATGTTAATCAAAATTTTATCAACAACTCTCACCAGCCATGTTTGCTAGATGTTTTTTGGGATTTTTTTTACACTTCTACCTCTTATATAGATAGAGTTTGTGGTTGTGTTTTAACGAGAAGTGGTCAAAAGTATAAAAACACCAAACAAGATAACAAACATGACTGACTAGATTTACTCAAAATTTTATTAATTAGATGAATATTTACTAAGTAAAAAAAGTGAAAATGAGTTATTTGTCAGTTCAGTTATGGTTGGTTAATGACATGAAAATCTTGATTCAGTTCATTTACAGGTTTGGAGATTCAAAGTTGTCTTTGTTTGGTGAGTTTGTCTAGGCAGCCGAGCTTGGTTTTTTTTTTTTTACGTTTACCCATTCTCTATAAAACACAATAAAAAAAAATATTATCTATAGAATGGGTAGAAAGGTAAAAAGTCCAAAACCTGGCCAAAAAGTGGCTTTAATAAAGTCTGGTTGCTTAGAATTGGGGTTGTTTGGTTTTCAATAAAAGATTTTAAAGTCAAATCAATTTGGTTTGTTTTTTTATTTTTTTATTATATAGTTATGCTTAATTTTTCGACATAGTTAGATTTGGTCATCAGTTTTTACTAAAAAGGATCCACCATAGTTCTAACAACATCAACTATGAGTAATATTGATAATTTTATGAAGCCTAATAACCTTTAGATCATGTTTGGAGCAGCCTAAATAAAGGGCTTTTGGTTAATACAAAACCTTATAATTTTCCTCTAAAAACGCCAAATGTGAATATTTAGCACTGATTTCATATATTTTAGAATATACTAAATACACGGATATGCTCTCACATATTTTAAAACACCTAACACTATAACAAGTTTTATCACAAAATTTCCTTTACCCTTTGTCTACAATCACCAATTTAGAGTTTTTATTTATTTCTTTATTGCCAAACGACCCTCAACAGCTTATACTAGCCACTAATTGCTTTGATAAGAAATGATGATTTAAATGGCATGAGAATAAATTTCAGGCTTGCAACCGAGGGAGGGTGACGTAACACTCATTGGAAAGGTCGATGCCTAGCTTGCTTCATTTTACCAATTGATCGATTTACCTCTTTGCTCAACCACAACTCATTTGTAGTAAAAAAAATTCCATTCTAGGTTCCATTATTGATGGCATACAGAGTAGGTAGGGTTGAAATACATGCAATTTGGAAAATATAAACACGGTTGACAATGTGAGCTAGAAATGGTCTATAATTGACCCACAATCTCTAGTCTCTGATAGGAGGAGAAAATGGATGGTTTTACTTTATGAACTACAAATCAAGGTCTAAGTTATATGTATCAAGTTTCAAAATACCTAATCTATCTATATGTATATTGATCTAGTAGAGAGAGTAGACAAGGGTGCATGGGTTCGTGGTCATTTCCAAAACCCAGCTTAAGTTGTAGGGTCGATGGAGTAGAGGAGAGGAGAGGAGAGGAGTCTCTTCTGCACCCTTTTGTCGTTTTACATGTCGTCTTTTCCTTCATCCACCTTTTGGTTTCTCTCTCACTCACTCACTCACTCACTCAGAGTCTCTCTCTCTCTCTGCCCTTCTTTTTATAACTACGATGAAATCATTCCCTTCATCATCATCACACAAACCCCCTCCCCATCTCAATCTCATCTCATCCCATCTACTCTTCTTCACTCCCCACCCCCTTAAACCAAGGCGATAGTCTTGGGGGCTCTCAGAGATAAAATACAACTAGTTCGAGTGACTCTATGTGTGTATGTGATAATGAATTATAGAGTTCATTTTTTTTTAGGGAGAGGGAGCTCTTCTTCGTTTGAGGGGAATGTTGTCTGGCTCGAGGTCACCAACACCGTCGTCTTCGATCCTGCTCTCTAGATAGATCAGGATCAGGATGATGATGATTCTATGTTAGTGTCGTCGGACCAGGCTTCATTCCCCCCAAATCACAAGCTCCTTTCCTCCCTATTGTGTTATTGTCAAAGGGGATGTAGATCTGAAGGTGATGGCGGGTTTTCTTAATTTTTATCTAGTTTTTGTTAGTGGGCTTTTGTTGATTTGTAGGGAAATTAATGTTTTTGTTGGTACTTGCAGATTGGTGTAATGATGAAGGGGGGATCTTTAGTTTCACTCTGTCTGACCAGTGTGGAGAAAGGTTATCATCATTACTTGTTTGATTTTTATTGTTTTAGATTTGCTTCCTATCTATCTTATGTTTGTTGTTGTCAGTATTCTTTTAACATCATCATCATCATCATCATCATCATCATCACCATCCCGTGTGCCTTGCTTTCTTTATTGGACAAATCTGATTGGAATCTCATGATGATTGATGTATGGAGAACCTGTGCTCTGTCTGTTTGTTTCCACTCTCTAGTTCTTTTTAGGGTTTCACGATTTAGATCTATTTTTTCATGTAGGAGTGGAAATTAGTTTGCAAGCTAGTAATCAATCCCCTGTGAGTCCTTTTACTTTGTGCTCTTTATAACAAGTTATTTTCTTCTTCACTAGACATATTACTGTATTTTAAAAAAAAAAACAAAAAAAATATTTGTCATATTGATAAACATTATAACTTCATATAATATCTGATTGATCTGAAAGACTAAATAGATTCAATGAATGAAGAGATGTGTTGTAGTTTCATGAACAGTTTGAAGAGGACGCTAAGATGGAATAATAAATCCCCTTTTGTACTTGTTAGTGTTGAATCTATTCATCCCCCCATTTCTATCCTTTCAGCCAAGGATCTTTATTTTCTGTGATCTTTTTGTTTACATGAGTAATTGTAACCAATCTTTAGTGACATCCAAAGATATTTATTAGCTTTTCCAAGGTGCTTTGTCCAACCTTTGTACTGATATAGCCAATAAATTAATTCTTCAAAGGTTTTTGATGCATGAACAAGCAATGCTACCCATAAGCCTTCATTCAGTTCAACATCCTAATTCAAACCTGGAAGTTTTGACCAAGTTCTTGGTATGGTTCCAAGTTAGAATTACATTGGGGGTTTCCTTTATCCTCTTGGTTTTCTGTGTGCTAGTTTTGAAGATAAAATGCATGGAAAAGTTGTACTACCTTCTATCCTTTATAGTTCTTTTTTACCCTTGTTATTTCCCTTTTTTTGAAAGATGATGTTTTGTATGAACTTGTTTATTTAAGGAATCAGAAGGTAATCAAAATGTAGTCTGCTTTTTATCAGCCATAATTAAAGTTAAGATATCATATGGGATGTTTTATGATGAATTTTTTTCTCATACTTTCACTCATTTTTAATTTTAATTTTCTTTTTGTATAATACTTGGTGAGTTAAAGACAAACACTCCGATGCTAAAGTCAGATGACTGAGTAAGGATGGATGTGGATTGTAAATTAGATTGTAAGTGCGTACATTTGTCATTCTTTTTGTTCATCTTATATAGCAAACATTTCACTCTTTCATTAACTCTACCATCACGGTGTGATTGAGGGTGGAGATCCCGGACAAGATCTTACCTGTCCACGACTAAGTTTCGTTCAGCACATTGCTCTGTTTGAGACCCAATACTTAATCGGGTCGAGAGCTGTAAAAGTGGATCCAAGGCTCGTGATAGCTCAAAGCTCTATTTTCGGGCCTTATTGTCCTGAGCCAAACTCCAAGATTCGCACCATGCTAGGCCTGCATAATTTGGGCTTGGGCACCTGACTTACGAGCTGAACAGTGACTAAGTTGAGCGTGCTTGAGCCTGCTTGAAACCTTGCCGAAGCCTTTTCATATTAGGGTTGACTCGTACCATCCGCCGACTGACTGATGTCCATCACTTGGCTTTTCACCTTGCTTTGTTGATGAGTGAGTGATAAATAGTACTATGTACCAATGAAACAGAAAGGTAAAACTGTTGACAGAGAGAGGATGAGAGGAAAGGAAAGATGGGTAAAGAGAAATATAGAAAGAAAGAATGTGTTTTTGTCGTTGTTGGCCGACTCACTCCACCCATGACCCATGTTCTCTCTGTGCTCGTGTGCAATTACCAGTTAATGAAGAAGGCCAGGCCAGGCTTATCACCATTATTAATGCACCAATATGGTTATTATTGTTCCTCTCTCTTCATCAAAACTTACAACACATAACTCATCAACGTCATCAGTTTGTACATAGATCCCAGTGATTCCTTTCAATCACCACTGACATACATTAATTGTGTAATGTGCCCACTGTGTTTATGATGTTTATGTTATATGTATTTGGCAAAACCCAATGCAAAGAAAACCTCAGATTCAAATTTCAAAACAGGTTACGAATCTAGGAAACACTGTCAGTCACTCAGTCCAGTCCAGTTTTGACTCCATCAACACATCAAAACACTAGGGTTTTGTGTTTTCTCTGATTACTACTCTACATTGTTTATCGGCATTTGTCACTTAGCTTGAGATGAGAATATATATCAGCTTCTTTTATGGGGAAACTAACTTGTAGGAAATTGTTTCATAAAAATAAAAAATAAAAAACTTGTAGGAAATTGGACCATTTTCACTTCATACCACTCACAAAAAGGACAGTTATTATTATTATTTTTTTTAATCCCTTAACCCCTCTCACCCGATACGGTGCCTGTTGGGATCAACTCCGTGATCTAGTAATACCATCCGTCATTGGTCAACCATTGAGCCATCATACCTTTAACAGTTTTTGCTAGTTTACTCTACTTTACTTTACCCTATGTTATGTGTGTTTGTATGGTTTTCTAATGAGGGAGACCTCGTTAAGCTGATGGTAGGTACCTTGGACCATTGTTATATTGTTTGCACATATAAAGTTTTATGACCACAATTTATCATTGATTATTGGTCCTCTCCTTTCACATGTGTTGTTGAATGTCGTGCGTACATAACTACAATTTGAAAAGAGAGATTTTTATGCTTTTGGATTAATGGAAGGAAGGTGTACCAATATAATCTGTCAGTGGCCACTTTACCCTAAATTGTGAAAATGCCTTGGAAAGTCACATACGAGAATAGAGATTTGAGGTACTTCCTTTCTAGACTGTTTTGTGTATGATGGGGTTGGATCATACTTTTGTTAACCTAACAATTGAACTCGTTTTAGGGAGACTATTGCCTTGTGAATAGCAGTTCAATAAAATATACCTGGTGCTGCATTTTAACATTTCGTGACAGCAAGAAGTGCAAATTGAAGTGAAACGAAGAATTCCCACATGCTAGCTTTTCATAGTTCCAACTCTTTGAGAGAAAAACCTGGAATGGAGTACTTATTCAGCTGAGAGTTTTTATTTTAATTTGCTACACAACGGCATTTAAATGGAGGCTTGCTTTATCTGTTTCAAAAGGCATTTGCAATGAAATTAACATTATTATTATCTTTTTATTTATGGTATACAGTTCCATTGTTGAGGAAGGCATCCTTATTCCATTTGATACCACAACAAGCTTGTCAATATTCATACAAAACCACTCTGCTGAGCTAAAATGTAGGATCTAGATAATGTTAGCGTTATACTGATTTTCATACTATTTATAAAGAAAATTTGGATTAGACTTTCCCTATTATAAATTTTGGCAAACTCACAATATAAAAAGGTGGTGGTGTGGCGCATTCTCATTGGTTTCCACTTTTAAAAACATGCCACATCAGCAAATGTCAAAATAAATGTAAAGTTTGAATATTATTTTTTGGAGGAATTGTTCAATGAAGTTTTGAATGTTCAGACGACGTTGAGTCAGAAACCTTAATTTTGGGAGAAAAGTTTTATTTTTCCATGAAACACACAAAAATCAAACACATCCGAGTAAGTTTTTCCATAAAAGTAAGTGTTGCCAAGTTGATGGAAATACCGAAATAGATAAATGTTAAAAGAATCATTTAAGACAATCAAATTAGATAAGGAGGTTAAAGGTGTAACTGCCTTTTCTAGATTATAAATGATTACCTATAAAGATGTAGATAAATGATAAATCGTTGTTTATTTTACCTATATATGATCTTCCTTACATTCAAAGGGTATGATAATTTTCGAAAGCTCTTTCCAAAACTCTAAAATTTCACTTCAAATTTTACTGTATTATGACATCCAGGACTTGCCTACAGTGTCCTTCTTCAGCTAGATTGTTGGGCTTTGGGTAATTGAAATGGCTTTGTGGGCCAGGGACAATGGCCCCTCTACTCAGTTCTTATAAAGTACTAACCCATTTCCAGGACTGCAGAAAACAGAATGTATCCCTGTTTTTTTTTTAGCAGAATGAAAGAATTAATGGTGTAAGCCCATGAAAACTTGGTTGTACAGAAAATCTAGTAAGGGAGTTTACGAAGTTCACATTGAATCAAGGAAAAACTGGAAAGCTGTTCAATATGACAAATCACAGCACCACGTATACTTCTCAGTGAATCAATATCATCCTGGCTGAGTTTCAGTGCCATCAATTTCCCAGGCGAGTCCTTCTAGGGAGCGAGGGAACCCATCCCTCACGTGTTCCCTCGCCCCCTAGAATTTCATCTCCCAGGCATAGTCAGTAATCCCACATTTTGAGATGGCCAAGTCTACCAAACATGGGCAGAGCTCTGATACCATTTTCAAGCTAAAAATTTCCACAAACACCTAGCATTAGTCTCTTAATCTTCTCACCAAATAAGCTCGATAAAGTAATAATCGCTTGTGTCATTAAGAGGGTGTTTTTTTTTTAAGTGTTTAGAAGCTAATTTATAACTGGAGTTAGAAGTTCTGAACGAGTTTCTGATTGAACTGTTTGTTTTACTTCTAAATGAGCTGCTGATTAGAAGCTATAAAATTAAAAAGGTGTTTGTTTCCAGGTGCTGAATAATAACTGTTTGACAATTTTGTCCCACTGAGCTGAAAAAATTTATGATATAAATATTGTGTTTAAAATCATATCGAATATGACTGTGGCGTTATTGTTGAATCTAAGCAATATGATTGTAGTGTTTTAATTAGTTATTTGATGAAATCATTAATCTAAACATGGGTTATTTTATTTGATATCTTATGATACACATGAGGTATACTACATGCTAAAAACTTGAAAATATACATGAGATGAAAAATTGGAGAGATGAAGAAAAACTTGAAAAATACATAGAACGAAAATAAAGATGAAGGAGATAATGGAGAACGCTTGGTGAAGATAATGAATGTGTGCCGCCAAAATTAGCCTTACTTACTTTTAAGAAGATGGGGGCATCAATTGTTATTACAAAATTATGTTACGGTTATTTTTTGAATAATTTTTTACTAAGCACTCAGTGCTAAGTGATCAACACCTCCTGTTGCTTACTCCAATCAGAATCAATACTTCTGATCAAAACTAAAAACAAACACTCAAAACAAGGTGGTTCACTTCTTATTAAGACTTCTGACTCCATTCAGAAGCAAAAACAAACAGCCTCTAAGTTGAGAGCAAATTTTTTTTTACAAGATTCCTAAGGTAATTCAAATTTCTGATAAAAAAAAGGTAATTTAAAATAAAATAAAATAATCCATAAGGTAGTTTCTGAATTTAAAAGGCTAAATTTAGAATTTATTTTTCAAATGGTCCCAAAGGGTGACAAGTCCCAAACCTTTTTACATGTCTGGATGCTCGTAGAATATCAAAAGTTGTGTTAGGTTTAAAACATGTAAATGGAAACAATCAACGTTTTGAATAAACTTTTGTTAGGTTAGTGGAATTAACTTTAGTCTCACATTTAATATTGGAATTCTCAAAAAGGTCATAAGAAGTTAATATTGGAATTAACTTTAGGCTAAAAACCGTTGCTGATTGAGCTAAAACCGTAGTTAAAAGGCATCAGTGACGGCACAACAATCGTCGCAATCCTGTAGATACAATTATCGTCACTATTTGAATCAGCGATGGCAAAATAGCCGTCGCTAAGTCCCGAATATAAATAACCATTAGCGACGGCTTCCTGCCGTGGCTAAATGGTATTTAAAGAAATATTTTAATGTTAGCGACGACATTAAGTAGTGGCTAATTGATTTTTTTAATTTAACATTATTTTTATAATAGCGATGGCATTGTGCCGTGGCTAAATGGTATTTAAAAAATTATTTTAATGTTAGCGACGACATTTTACCGTGGCTAATTGATTTTTTTTTTTAATTTAACATTATTTTTATATTAGCGACAACATTGTGCTGTGGCTAAATGGTATTTAAAATAAATATTTTAATATTAGCGACGACATTTTGCCATGGCTAATTGATTTTTTTTAAAAAATTTAACATTATTTTTTATTTTAGCGACTGCATTTTGCCGTGGCTAAATGGTTTTTTTTTTTAATTTACATTATTTTTATATTAACGACGTCACAATGCCATCGCTAAATGGTTTTAAAAAAAAATTATATATATATATTCGATCTATAGAATATCGGAGATCTCTCCGAGATCTAAGATTTCAGATATCCAAGAACTCATATCTTTGAGATTCTCCGAGATCAGAGATCTCAAATCACCAAGATCTCCGATTTTTGAGATCCAAGATCTCCGAGATCTCAAGTCTCAGATCCCCGAGATCAGATATCCGAGATCTCAAGTCTTAGATCTCCGAGAGAGAGGCGGCGGATGAAGGGAGGGGAGAGAGAGGCGGCCGGGATCGGTGTCGAGGAAGCGACAGACTTCTCCTCTATGGGTTTATTCTCTGGAGGTTGAGAGAAATTTTTTGTTTAAGTTGGTTTGTAGAAAAAATTGAAATTTATATAGAGAAAGATAATTGAAGGGGATTGGTTGTGTTAGTTTTACGTGGATCGATAACGTGGTTTGGTTTAGTGCGTTGGATTGAGCTAAATTTTTGGGTGTTATTAACGGTTGAGATGAGATTTCATGCGGATCGGTGATATTTTTTTTAAAAACCAATTAGCGATGGTTTTCTGCCGTTGCTAATATAAAAAATAAAAACCAATTAGCCACGGCAAATTTGTCGTCGCTAATCTCTTTAGTGTTTAAAAAAAAAAACCAATTAGCAACGACAACTGTCGATAATATAAAAAATAAAAACCAATTAGCCACTGCAAATTTGCCGTCGCTAATCTCTTTAGTGTAATTTTTTTTTTTAAACCAATCTCTTTAGTGTTAATTTTTTAAAAAAACCAATTAGCGACGGTTTTTTGCCGTCTCTAATATAAAAAATAAAACCAATTAGCTACGGCAAATTTGCCGTCGTTAATTTCTTTAGTGCTTTTTTAAACAATGAGCGACGGTGTTTTGCCGTCGCTAATATAAAAAATAAAACCAATTAGCCACGATAAATTTGCCGTCGCTAATCTCTTTAGTGTTAAATGTTTTTTTTAAACCAATCTTTTTAGTGTTAATTTTTTTTAAAACCAATTAGCGACGGTTTTTTGCCGTCGCTAATATAAAAAAATAAAAACCAAATCTCTTTAGTGTTGAATTTTTTTTTTAAACCAATTAGCGACGGTTGCTAACATATAAAATAAAAACCAATTAGCCATGGCAAATTTGTCGTGACTAATCTCTTTAGTGTTAAATTAAAAAAAAAAAAAAACCAAATAGCCATAGCAATTTGCTGTGGCTAATCTCTTTAGTGTTTAATTTTTTGTTTTTGTTAAAAACCAAATATTCTTTGATCTCATCTTCTAAAATCTTATTTGATCTGATCTTCTTTGATTTGATCTTCTTTGATTTTCTTTGATCTGATCTGATTTTTTTTCTTAGATCTTCTTTGATTTGATTTGATCTGATCTGATCTTCTTAGATCTTCTTTGATCTTATTTGAACTTCTTTGATTTTCTTTGATCTGATTTGATCTTCTTTGATCTTATATGATCTTTTTTATCTGATCTGATCTTTTTTTTCTTTGATATGATCTTCTTTGATCTGATCTGATCTTCTTTGATATTCTTAGATCTTCTTTGATTTGATCTGATCTTATTTGATCTTCTTTGATCTTCTTTGATCTTATTTGATCTGATCTTTTTTATCTAATCTGATCTGATCTTCTTTGATCTGATCTAATCTTATTTGATCTTCTATGATCTTCTTTGATCTGATCTGATCTTATTTGATATTCTGTGATCTTCTTTGAACTTCTTCGATCTTCTTTGATATTCTTTGATCTGATCTTTTTTGAACTTCTTTGATTTTCTTTGATCTGGTTTTCTTTGATTTTCTTTGATCTGATCTGATCTTCTTTGATATTCTTTGATATTTTTTTATCAGATATTTTTTTATCTGGTCTTCTTTGGTCTTCTTTTATCTGATCTGATCTTATTTGATATTCTTTGATCTGATATGATCTTATTTGATCCGATCTGATCTTATTTGATATTCTATGATCTTCTTTGAATTTCTTCGATCTTCTTTGCTATTATTTGATCTGATCTTCTTTAAACTTCTTTGATCTTCTTTGATTTTCTCTGATATTATTTGATCTGATCTGATCTTCTTTGATCTGATTTGGTTTTCTTTGATTTGTTTTTATCTGATCTGATCTTATTTGATATGATCTTTTTTTATCTGATTTGGTATTCTTTGATCTTCTTTGATCTAATCTGATCTGATATTCTTTGATCTTCTTATTCGATCTTGATCGAGATCTTGTCTTCTTATTCGATCTTGATCATATCTTCTTCTTCGAAGGGGAATGATTGTGTTAGTTTCACGCAGATCGGTGACGTGGTTTGGTTTAGTGCGTTGGATTGAACAAAATTTTTGGGTGTTATTGACGGTTGATATGAAGTTTCACGCGGATCGGTTAATTTATTTCCCAAGAGCAACCACTGATAATACCAATGAGTGAATGACTTTGTTCAAGAAATCTTGACTGGTTTAATATACATAGAAGTCGTAAAGAAAAAACAATTTAGGGGGATTGGAACATGTTCTAAAGTTGAAAGCAGTTAAAAAAAATAAAAGAAAAATAAAGTCGTAAAGAAAAAACAAGCGGTTTGGAGTATGTTTCAAAGTTGAAATAAATAAATAATAATAAAATTTCCATTGCTGGGATTCAAACCCGGGTCGGCTAGGTAAAAGGCAGGTTTCTAACCAGGCTGGACGACAATAGGTTGGTGGTGATTTTATCCAGTTTATATATATATATATTTATTTTATATAAATTTTTTAAAAAAAGAATTAGCTACGGTAGAGAACCGTGGCTGATGAGTTTTATACAATGCTGTCGCTAAAATAAAAAATGTTTCATTGGCGGGATTTGAACCCGTGTCGACTGGGTGAAAGGCAAGCTTCTAACCGGACTGGACGACAATGTGTATATAGTGATGTTATATAATTTTTTTTTTAAAAAAGAATTAGCTACGGTAGATAACTGTGGCTAACAATTTTTTTTTAAAAACCTTAGCTACGGCACCACGGCCGTCGCTAGACTGTTTTTTTATTTATTTTAAAAACTCTTAGCTACGGTTTACAACCGTGGCTAACAAATTTTTTTTTAAAAAACTTAGCCACAGCCCTTGTGCCGTCGCTAGACTGGTTTTTTAAAAACTCTTAGATACGATATACAACAGTGGCTAACAAAATATTTTTGTACAATCGTAGCCACGGTCTTGGAGCCGTCGCTAATATGTTTTTAAGTATTTTAATTTTTTTAAAACTAGTAGCTACGGTATTCTACCGTGGCTAACAAATTTTTTTTTTAGATTGTAGCGACGGCAAGTATATCGTCGTTAATGTGAGTTTTAGCGACAGTTATATGCCGTCGCAAAATATTTAGCGACGGTTTTTTTTAAATTTTTTTACTTAAACCGTATCAGAAACAATAGCGACGGTTTTATGCCGTCGCTAATCATTTAAATAGTGACGGTTTTATGCCGTCGTTAACTGGCGACCCCCCTCCCTCCCTCGCTGGTTTCCTCGACAATTAGAATTCCCCATTTACAAGTGATATCAAACTCAATGATCCAAATTAAGTCATAAATTGTTAATATAGAGTTGACTTGAATAATTTCACGTTGATAATCAAAGTTGGAGTCTGATCGTTTTTTTTCCCCTCAAGTCATGCTGCATATATTAAATATAACTAATATGATTACATAGAGTTTGTTCTGCAGTACAAGTCAAAGTATGTGCTTCTTGATTAAGAGTTCTAGGAATAAAGTAAGAAGATCAGTCAGACAAACATGATAGAAGTGACTGAATACTACAGACTATAGGTCATCACATTCATTTCGAGTCTTGCCTTTGGTTCCCCATCTCAGAAAGCAAAAGAGAGTGAAAATTCCCAGATTCTTCTATGATCAATCAGGATGACCGGTTTTCGTGCTTGTATAAGAAGAAGAATGGCCTCAATAACAAAACAATTCGGCCATGTTACTATCCGTAACCTAGTCAAGTATCGTTAATCCTTGTACTTGTGTATGTTGCATTCAAATGGTGGGATGTAGTAAATATTCTTTTGCCAAATTAACTAAAAAAAATCACTTATTTCTAGCATAAAGTGCTTTACGAGAAATAAAAATGACAGTGCTTCGATTGTCAAACGATACAACATTAAGTTCTTTGATATATGCAATTTGACCTAGACTGGCCAAACAAATAATAGTTCATTTATTTAAGTCATCTTTGTAGGCTTCTAGTATTCATTGAACTAATATAATAATATGACTTCTTTACACAGACCCCTCTAAACATCCAAATTGACATGGGATTGGCTCTGTATGATACTCAATTAACAAGAATCATGACTTCCTGCTCATTCTAATTGCAAGACCATTTCTAAACGCTCACATGACTTACTATTGTTGGCCTCAAATTGGATGTTATGGAAGTTTGGTATTGCAGACATACATTAACACTGTATGGTCGATTAACACGAGGGTTGCTTCCCTTGAAATGCAGAATTTGACTAATCTCAAGATGGAATCCCGATCCTTTCAGGAATGTGTTTGCTACTTATTCCATCAAGTGGGAAAAAATATAATGTTTCATGGGCGTAGAAAGCAAAATTTTATGTCTGTAGCCCACTGATTGAGATGATTACTTAGTCATCCATTAACAATTTTATTTTTCCTGCAAACACAATATTTACTATCCCAATAAAACAATTTAGTTACTGTAATTGATCAAATGACAACCAATTAAGCATCTAACAGATCCAGCAAGATCAACTTCTAGTCCAGCTTGATCACCAATAGTTGGACCGAGCCCCATACAGTTAGCTGTAAAATCAAATTTAGGTAAACTTTTATGTCACTTGACCACTTGAGGAACACATAAAACAAACGCATGCAGGTACCAAAAATTTGATGATGTCATTCTAAGATTTGGTCTCTACCACTGCAAAAATATGCCTAAAACTAAGTAACATTACTTCTGCCATCAATTTTAAGAGGAGTTTACAATTGGATATGAATTTTAAATTATGAAAGAGACTGAAGATGACATGAATCAATATAGTAAAGCCTATTTAGTAAAGCCTATTTAATTGACCAACGTAGATGTCATTATTTAACTCATATCTCTTAGGCTGACTGAACACTCTAATTTGATACAGGTATTTGAAAGTATGACACCCAATCCAATATCCGAAACTAAGCAATAAGCATCGGAAATCAACCACTCAAAATCAAAGAGTTGTCATGCTCCAAGAATCGTAAAATTAATATTTGTGCCATTTAATATTTCTCTAGATGATATGTTAACTGCATCATACACTAATTCTCTAAAAATAGAAGAAAAAATAAAATACAACAAATTCGAAAATTGCAAGTTACATACAGGTTTCTGTCATCATAACATTCAAGCAATATACTAAGTAATGCCGTTCGATATTATTAAGTTGCTATAATATGTCAAATGGACGGCAAAAAGCTGCATCCTCATGCAAGGTTAACTGCATGGAAATAGTGTTATACAATAAAACCAAAAGAATAGTTGATTGTTGTTGTAAAAAAAAAAAAAAAAAAAAAAATGGATTGGTTGTTTGGGATGATTGAAGGAAAGAATCTCAAAATAGTAGGGAGCCTGGGCAAAGAAATCTGAAAATAACCCAACTTTTCTTGCTCATTCCATCTCTCATCTCATCTCATCGCATCGCTAGCTTGCTCCAGCCAGGTTCCATAGGTTGGGAAAAGGGGGCATTTCCCCCTTCCCTTGCCAATTTTGCCTTTTTCTTCTTCTTCTTCTTGTACTTCTATCTGTCAATATCACATACAATTTTGCTTCTTCTCTTTCTCCGCCATCAACAATTCAAGATTCAACAATCAATGAAGATAGAACCACCTATTCTTATTCTTATTTTTCTTCTTCTTTCTTCTTCTTATACATTCTCTTCCTGTTTAACGTCAAATGGTGGAACAACCACTCTCTTCCCTACCAAACGTCTTCCACTCGATTTCCGATCTCACCATAATCTTCCTTGTTTCAGTCTTTCTTTTATTCTCATTCTTCTCCTTTTTCTTCATCCATCATTTTCATTACAAAACTCGTAATTCCCATCATCTCAAACATTTTACTTCTCTTTGGAGCGTTCGGATCCTCCTTGTTGCCTTCATTTCTCTCTGGGCTTTTAGCGAAATAATTCATCTTCTATTTACTCACCGCCAAAGTATTTCTCTCCCTACTGGTATTCAAGAAAACATTTGCAAGTATCACGTTGTATTGACACAGGGTCTGTTGGAACCCGGTTTTCTTGTTACCCTTCTTTACCTAGTTAATTTCTCCATCAAGAAGAAGGACCCGGAGGCGGAGGGCACGTTTAGGAGTGCGTTATCGATTGTTTTGGCAATCTGCTTCCCTATATTAGTGTTGCAAGTTTTCTTTGTCTTCTTTGTGTCCAAGAATTTTTTCGACCCAGTCTTGTGGAGAAGCTACATCATTGTCAACGATAAAGATGGTTATGAGACGGTGTTATGCACCTATCCACTCTTCAGTACCATCGTCTTTGGTACTTTTGCAGCCATCTACACCATGGTGTTCCTGTTCGCGTGTTGTAAGGTGGTGTCCCTTGTAATTAACAAAGGTTTGCGTGTTCGAATCTATGCTCTTGCTTTCACCATTTTGTTTGCTTTGCCTGTGGAGGTTGTGTGTTTGGCTATGTCAACTGCATGGTCACCGGGTGATGTTGTCCATAATGGCCTAGACTTAATCATTTTCCTCACAGTGATGTTGTGTGCTGTTGTTGGGCAAGGTGTTTTGGTAATTAGGCCAATTGCAGATGCATTGGCCGTTGGACAAAACTCTTGCTGGTTGCCACGGGAAGAGGATTGGTTGCCGGTTGTTTTGGAAGGTAAAGGAAGTGCAACAACATCGGCACCAGTAATAGTAGTAGGAGAAGAAGAGGAGGATGAAAGATAGCAGTAAAGGGGCATTTTGAATTGGTAATTAAAGGGGCATTTTGATCATCTATCATCAAAACGATGGTGTTGTACCCTTGTTTCTACCCACGGTTTGAATGAATGAAAATGCAAAACCCTTTACAAAAAATGGACAAAAACACGGAAAAGCTTTTTTGTACCCATCTTTGATGGGTAAATATTCTCTCATACTTGAAAATTTGGCCCTTGGGTGGATTGGTTTGGTGTGTTAATTTTGCAATTTGTAGGTTTACAACAGTGGATACAGTTCCTTGTATTACCTCAATCAATTGGATATCGTTAATATATGAGAAAAAAATTTCCTTAGTTTTCTCTGAATTTCTTCTCTAAAAGATTGGGTTCCTTGCATGATAGTGTGACAATTTAGTGTTTTTTTCTTTCTTTCTGTGTGTTTGTGATAATAAGATGGATCCATATTCGATCTCGTCAATTTTGTATTGGTGATCACTATCAATTTAGTTTTTTACTTTTTTTTTTTTTTTTCCTTCTCTATTTACCTATCTGCAACAACAAAATGCTCAAAGCTAGTTGGCAGTTATTGATGCAGAGATCAGTAGATGGTTAAAAACTTTGTTTCATTTGGTGGTATTAATTTTAACACCCATCACATGAGACTCAAACATGGGGCTGCTGGTGGACCGCTAATTACCAGATGAGGCACAATCAATTTCAAATAGTACCTTGAATGTTCAGACTTCGAGTCAGGGCAATGCGTGGATCCAACCTGATCAGTACTAGCTAGTGTTTGATTTGGGAACTTAATTCATTATATAATTACTTACTGGACCAGTTCAGGGCCTTTAACACCACCCAATCCATTGACAATCAACAAACATATGCATGTATTGCAGATGTTAGAATCTGGATAACACCAGAAAGAGTATGTGAAAATTGCAGTTTATGGTTGCCATTTCTTGATATGCAATGGTGTTATTGTGCAGCGTGATTTATTTTGTGCTTTTTTTGTTTAAATCAAGTAGAAATGTCTTGTATTTTACATAAATATTGAGTCAAGTAAGTTGAAGTGTTGCCACTTGCCATTAACCAGTTCATGGGCATAAATATTGTGTTGCACCTGCTAATATAAGTTACAAATCAGTCTTCATAGGTTAGGCCACTTGTCCAAAAGGAGGTTTATGTTGCCAATTAAGATGGTTAACATGGCCTTGGCAAGCTAAAACTATATTTGCTGCATCAAGGATAAAGCAAAACATCTGTCCTACCTTTGTTGTTAAGCCACTCAGTAGCAAAGAGAGATGTGTCATTTCATCATTGAAGCTTTGATTGAACATGACCTGTGAGTTCTAAATATATATGCTTTGATTTTGAGAAACTTTTTGGGTTTATGCGCCACTGAGTTTAGTGAGTTTTCACCTGATTATTAGGAATATATATGCTTTGTCTTTGATTAACCTTCGTATACTGGGTATAGACTATATAGTTGCTTGAGTGGATAGGAGAAAACAAGTCTTTGCGAAATGGAGGCAACATGAATTTTAAGTAGAAAAAATGATGTAGCCTTTTGGCATTGTTTTAATTATCCTTGGAGTAACTGAATTGTAACCTTCTGATTATGGATTAAATAAATAAAAAGGGTGAATGACCAGAGGCTATCTTGGGATAAAAGAATGGCCTAAGTGAGCTTTGGAACCCAAACTTCCAACAACATCTATGGGGGAAATCCCCACAATCAGAGATGGCAATGGGCCCAAACCAAACTCATTTAACCGAACCTATGTGTTGCATGTGTTGTAAACTGTAATAATACTTTCTATTGATTTTGTTGTCTAATGTTAACAAAACAAAATTGGCATAGACAAATTTATGGATTAAGAATATGGAATATGCCACTTTATCATGCGGACGACTTTATGTTGAGAGATTGTTAGCATTTTGGATAATTATTCAGCATTTTATTGAGGTGTGAAGATTTGGTGAGCTTTCTAGCATTTTCCTTGTTAGCTGTCGCGTACAATAACTTCAGCAATAATATAATATTATGACTTATAAGTGAAGGTAAGGAATCGGGAGTTTCTACAACCTTGAGATACGCATAAACATTTTTTCATCATTATTTTAAGATCACGCCATATTATCCTGATTGTAAAACCTAATTTTCTAATATTTTCGTAATATTAGAAGTGATTCTCAGCTTCTTGCTGTCTTTTAACTGTTTATAATAAACAAGAGAATGGAATGGAAAGCACACCCACCAAATTCCAATTGTGAGTATTCAATTGAATGGTGCAAACCCTCTCCATTGACTGAGGGGTGGGAATGGAACTAATACAGATGGACTTCTTCTTTGCCTCGACTTCTTCTTTATTTTAACTGAAAAAATTGATATAATTATTTATGTATACTAATTCTTTCAAGCAAAGAATAAACATAATAATGTAAAAGTCAATGGAACCTCCAACCAGGCTAGATCCTCCCTAACTTCCACCTTTGCCTTTCCTTTTGCTTTATTCAAAAGCAAAACCACTTCGGATGGTTCACAACTTGACATATATTTACAATTACTAGTATTTGCTTATTTATTAAAATATTTTATTTTAGGTGGTGTTTGTTTGAAGTAAAATATTTCGAGAGATTCTAAATGTCGAGGGAAAGGGCGAGGAAATCAGCGAGGGAAATGATCTGGCGAGGTGAGAGCCGTTCATTTCCCTCGAGATCCGTGTGTTGACTTTTTTCACGCGGATTTCGAGGGAAATGAACGGCTCTCACCTCGCCAGATCATTTCCCTCCCTGATTTCCTCGCCCTTTCCCTCGACATTTAGAATTTCTCAAATATTTCATTACTAGTATTTGCTTATTTATTAAAATATTTTATTTTAGGTGGTGTTTGTTTGAAGTAAAATATTTCCAAGGAAATGAAAAAAAAAGGAAGAGAAAAATGGTTTGAGAACTTCTGAAGTAGAGACATCTCCTACTTTAATATCTCACAGTACTAGACTTATTATGGAGGTCCTATGAAATTAATTAGGGCTAATATGCAAATGTGTCCCAAACCATGTTGACCCGTTTGACCATCTAACTCCATCTAATAAATATAGGGTTGGCAATTTTGTTGGTGTCTGCCAACCTCGTTAAGTTAAAGGGTCGGGTTTGAGTTGAGCCTGTGTTAGCCATTTTGACACGCATGAGCTTTTGAGCAACAAAATTGACAAGAATATATATTATATGTCTTTACAAAATTATTAATCTCATAATCTTATATGCCTGTTAGCCGTTTATATATATTAATCTCATAATCTTATATTATATATCTTGACAAGAATACATATAATATGCCTGTGTTAGCCGTTTATACTTGACCAAATAATTAATCTCATAATCTTTACAAATTAAGTAGTTAATTTAAACTTCACTTAATAAATATTTTAAAAATAATTTGGAATGTATAAATCTATAATAGCTACTAAATCAAATAATTCATGATTTAATGTTTTCCATGCAGCAATTAGAAGTAAAATTCATTGTATAAATTATTTGTTAAAAATAAAATAATATATTCTTTCTTATAAATGGGTCATGGCAGGCCGGGTTAGCCGTTTATAAATGTTTTGGGTTAGGGTTTTTTAGAAAAGCCTAATAACTAAACAGGTCGAGATTGAATTTGACTTACATGACCCGATTTCATTGCCAGCCCTAAATAAATAGAGAAAAATGTTCCTTCATAGTAAACCACAATAGTTAACAACTTACTAAGTCGGGGACAATTATGTAATGTCGTAATGTACCCCCGCTATGTTTTTGTAAGATTTTTTTGCTATATAATAAAGGTCTGGCATTCCATAGTTGCCCCTCCCCATTGGAGGTTAATTTAAAAAAAAAAAAAGTCGGGGACAATTTTGTGATTTAATTATTCACACATCTGTTCAACTTTTAGTTAATTTAAAAAAAAAAATTAGTTCCCATTTTTTTATTTGGTAGCATACCATTCTCGTATATATATTGCATCTAATGTATACTTTCTTTCATATACTTGACTAGATATTTGAATGAATTGAATTATTGCAAAAATGTATGAATTGAGATTTTTTCATTACCTCAAATTGATAACGCCCGTGTCTCTGTCATTGTTACATAGATAAATAGTAAGTACAATGTCTTATGAGTTCGGACAATTTTCCGAAAAATAACTAGTGGAACAAGCAAACGTCCATTAATTGCTTGGTTTTAATCCTCAAGTTAGGTGCCTAGACCACATCAGCTAGCTCAACCTGGTTGTGATGTCATATTGGATATCACAGCTGATGCAATACAAAATTTATTAGCCAATCTTGAGGCCTCTTCTCTTCTGATGTTGGTTTCAGTCTTCTTCGACTTTTTCATAGGGACACGATTAAGAAATGCATCCTGTGAATTAAAAGGCGCGTGAGGCAACACGTTTCCAAAGTCGTTCTTGTTACAGTTGCCAAATGAAATCTCCGTGATTTATTCAATTTTCGGAATTAGATTTTTGTTAGACGGCAATTTCAGAATCCATTGACTCTCTGTGTATTTCCATTTCTCTATTCCATTCCAGATAGACCAACACAAGTTCTACACTAAATCCCAATTCTCCACTTTTTTTTTGTGTTTGTGTGGAGTGGAAAACAAGTAACCCATTCAACCCTACCTTTCCTTTCTTCACTCCCTCCCTCCCTCCCTATATAAATACACCCTCTCCATTCTTCTTATTTCCTCTCATCATCCATAAAAAAAAAAATCTCTTCTTTGTTTCTATATGCTTATATGATGTCCAATCTTCCTACATCCTTAAGGAACAATTATTTAAGTCTTTTCAAGCTTGCCATCTCTGGCTCTGATCCTTGGCCTTTCTCTAACATTGCTGTTTTCTTGTAGTATTGGTTAGCTATTTGTGTTCGTGTACAAACAAACTAACAAGCTAGCAATTGTGGGGTGCTTTCATATCTCTTTTGGGGTTGCTTTAAAGAAAGAGACGAGCAATAAGATGGGGAGTGGAGACAAACATCTATTGAACTTCCATGGTCATGGGATAAGAGATATTCCAAAGGGGTGTCTTGCAATCATGGTGGGAGGTGAAGGGGAGGAGCAACAGAGGTTTGTGGTTCCTGTTTTGTACTTCAATCATCCACTCTTTATGCAGTTGCTGAAGGAAGCTGAGGAGGAATATGGGTTTGATCAAAAGGGTACCATTACCATCCCTTGCCACCTTGAAGAGTTTCGCCATGTCAAAGGCATGATTGATAGGGAAACTTCTCAGCATCATCACCACCATCATCATCAACATCACCACCAACATCACCACCATTTCCATGTTGGGTGCTTTGGAGCTTAAAGATTGATCAACGAAAGCTTTGATGTAAAAAAAAAAAAAACTAAATTTTATGTTTATGGATTTATGGTTTACATTGATTGTGTATAAAATGAAGAAAAAAAATCCTCTGTTATCTATTTTATGTATAAAAAATAATCTTGTTCCTTGTTATTCCGTGTTATGAATTCGATAGAGGTTTGATGATATGGGTGGTCTGAGTTTTGTTGATTGACTATGTCCATAGATGTCTTAAGAGAGAAAGAGAGAGGTAGTGACCGACAATGTGAATATGAAGCAAGCTAGGGAGCAACAGGCTAGGACCAGGTAGCAAATTTGCTTTCAAATGAAATGAAGGCAAGGCACTGAGCTAGGCAGGAGGCCCATATGTATTATTAACTTTGCTTGTGTGTTTGGGGGTCCCCTTTCCCTTAAAATTAAAGGACAAGCATCATAGCTGCTGCGGAATCCTACCACTTTTAAAAACAAAAGGTTATTTAATTTACCATTCATTAACGCAAGGTTGTGGTGTTGTTGTCGGCATGGCATGGCATGGCATGGTAGGGCTAGGTGTGGTGGAGTCTGAGTCGGGGGTGGAAGTGGAAGGGTGCTCTTCAACCATATGATGGCAAGGAATATTGAATCAAAAAAACCATTCTATTGTTTCCATTCACATTAGACACCCTATATTGTCAGATTTCTGGCCTAAAGTTTTTTTGGTTCTACTTCTGAAGAAATCATTACACAGAACATAGATGGAGAGAGAGGGAAAAGATGAACATTTTATGACCATAATCCTTTTTGTTTTCCAATTAGAAAAAAATATATATTTTTTATTCCACAATTTTCCCT
Organism: Berberis thunbergii; assembly: GCA_003290165.1. Lineage (NCBI taxonomy): Eukaryota > Viridiplantae > Streptophyta > Magnoliopsida > Ranunculales > Berberidaceae > Berberis > Berberis thunbergii. Next base: position 99,941 of record QNQO01001333.1, on the reverse strand, counting down.
TATCTTGGAAAACTTTACTTTGAACGAAACACAAACATAAACCGGCCAACAAAAATACAAAGTGTGAGATGGAACAATGTTAATTTCCATGTTTTTCCCTTCCTTCCGCGGATCAGCCATTTGATTTGTTTCACAGTGGACATGACAGACAGGGGGTGGGTTCATTCTCTACTCTATTAAACCGATATGGTTGTGAACTATCGTCATCATTATTATTATTGTGGAACGAGGTGTCCATTGTTCAAATTGTTGGGAAATTCATGTCTCTGTTTTTAAATTTACATACGAATATATCACAAGGAAACAGAGCAAATTATCCAGCCATGTGTCGTAGATGTGGAATGTTATATTGGTCATAGCCTTTGAAATTAAGCTTTAAATGTTGATTTCCGGATTTTAGCTTTTGAAATTGAATCTCAAATTTTATTAAAAAAATTTAAGAAAATTGTGACTTATATGGCCTTTAAAATTAAGTCTCAAATATTAATTAAAAATAAATAAATCGTGAATTACAACCTTTGAATTAAGCCTCAAATTTTGATAAAACAACACATTTCAAAATATGGGGTATGATAGCATCTCCAAGAGATCATGAATCATGAATTATAGCATTTGAAATCAAGCCTCAATTTTTTATGAAAATTTGAGAAAATAATGGATTATAATAACCATTGAAATTGTTGGACCATTTTGAGCCTTATTGCTCCTTTTTTTTTTGGGACTTCAACTGTTGATAAATAAATTTTGAAAATTAGGGTTGAAAACCGAATCGACGGTTCGGTTTTTCACCTAAACCGTGTTCAAACCGAAATTGAACCGACCATTAACAAAATTGATTCGAAACCGAACCGATTCTAATTTATGCAAACCGTAATCGAACCGAACCGACTAAAATCAAACCAAAACCGAAATAAAACCGAACCGACGGACTGTTTTAAACATAGTTTATTATTTATATATAAAATATATATTATTTATTATATATATTTGGTCTGTTCGGTTAAAATCACATAGAAACCGAAAACCGAACTGACCACTTCGGTTTTGAATTTTTTAAAATCGAAATCGATCCGAACCGAATTTAAACCAAACCAATTGATTCAGTTTAGATCGGTTCGATCAGTTTAATCGGTTTTTTGTTTAGCCCTAGTGAAAATTTTGGGATATAGCCTTCAAAATTGTGTTTTGAATGTTGATAAAAGAAATTCCAAAATCATGGATTGTAGCATTGAATTATAGCCTTAATTTTTTTTGTTAAAAATCGATAAATTAGTGGATTGTAGCCTTTGAAGTTGGGCATCAAATGTTGATCATCATCATAATCAAAGTCCATTCCTGAGGAGCCCCTCCCCACTGGAGGTTTAATAAAAAAATAAAAATAAATAAATTAAGTCCATTCCTGATACTTTCCGGGTCGGTTACAAGGATTTTGGTTATCCAAACAACGTGGTCTTCCCACAGGCACATATCCTCTCAAAATTCAATCTCAATGATGTCTTCCTTCACTGCTTTCACCCAAGTTTTCAACGGTCGTCCCGTCCGACTAAAAATGTTGATAAAAGAATCGGAAAAAAATTGTGCCTTATAGCCATTAAAACTGAGCCTCAAATATTGATGTATTATAGAATTTGAATTTGATCTTCAATTTTTGATGAAAAATTGTGAAAATCGTGGATATAACCTTTAAAATGAAGTCTCAAATTTTGATGTGAAAATAAGAAAATCGTGAATTATAGCATTTGAAATTGAGTTTATACTTTTGATAAATAAAATGTGGAAATTGTGAGATATAGCCTTTAAAATTTAGCCTCAAATGATCATCAAACAACACCTTATGAAATCATAGGTTATAGCCTCATATTTGGGGCCTCAATTTTTTTTTTTTTTTTTTTTTCTTTCTTAAATGTGCCTCAAGTTATGTAAAAACTGATATAATCATGGATTATAGTCTTTTAAGTTTGGCCTCAAATGTTTCTATAACAATACCTTCCAAAACATGGATTTAACATTTAAACTTGTTCTTCAAAGTTTGATGAAAATTGTAGAAATTGAGTTTCAAATGTTGACAAAATAACATCTATTAAAATCATGGGTTATAGCTTTAAATCCAGCCTCAAAATTTGATGAAAAATTAATAAAGTGGTGGATTATATCCTTTAAATTGAGCTTTAACTGTTGATAAAAGAATCGAAAATAAAAATCAACTTATAGACATGAAAATTGAGCATTGAATGTTGACAAACAACACCTTATGAAATCATGGGTTACATAGCCTTTGCAATCAAGCTTCAAATACTGATAAACAATTTAGAAAATATAACCTTTAAAATTGATGGATCGTTATAAAATTCTTGTTCCATTTTTTATTTTTTATTTTTTATTTTTTTTATTTTTATTTTTTTCTATTTTCTTTTGAGCTTCAGCGGTTAATAAATAAATTGTAAAAATTGTGGGACATAACCTTCAAAATTGAGTTTCAAACGTTATTAAAACAACATCCAAAAGCATGCCTTTGAAGTAGAGCCTCAAAATTTTGTGAAAAATAAAGAAAATCGTGAATATAAGGTTTGAAGTATGACATCAAATGTTAATAAAAGAATCTAAGAAAATTGTGGCTTATAGCCTTTAAAATTGCACCTCAAATGTTGATATAAAAATACCTTCTGAATCATAGATTATAGCGGTAAAATTTGATCTTCAAGTTTTGACAAAAAAATGAGAAAATCATGGATTAGCCTTTAAAGTTGAGTTTCAAATGTTCGAAAAAAAGTTTAACTTATAGCAATCAAAATAGAGCATCAAATGTTGACAAAATAACCCCTCATAAAATCATAGATTATAGCCTTTGAAATGAAGCTTCGAATATTGATGAAAATTTGAGAAAATATAGTCTCTGAAATTTATGGATATTTTTTAGACTTATTGTTCCTTTTTTTTTTTTTTGAGCTCCAACTATTTATAAATAAATTGTAAAAATTGGAAGATATAGCCTTCACAATTAGTTTCGAATGTTGATAAAACAACAACTTCCAAAATCATGGATTGAAGTAGAGCCTCAAAATTTTGTGAAAAAATGAGAAATCATGGATTATAGCATTTGATCGCATATGACATCAAATGTTGATAAAAGATTTTTTTTTAAAGCAAAAAAAAAAATTTGTGGCTTATAGCCATTACCCTCAAATATTGATACAACAATATCGTTTCAATCATTGATTATAATGTTTAAATTTGATTTTAAAATATTAATTAAAATCGTGAATTATAGACTTTAAAATGAAGCCTCAAATTTTGATGAAAAAAATTGCGAATTATTGCCTTTGAATTAGGGCATCCATTTTTTTAAGCGCGCCTCAAAGTTTGTGAAAAACTGAAAATCCTGGAATAGCCTTTGAAGTTTAGCACCGAAAATAAATTTGTAGCTTATAGCCATTAAAATCGAGCCTCAAATAAACAATACCTTCCGAAACATGGATTTTAGCGTTTAAATATGATATTCAAATTTTGACAAAATTTTTAAAAAATCATGCAAATTGAGCTATTGCCATCACAGGTAAGCTTCAAATGTTGACAAAACAACACCTATTGAAATCATGGGCTATATAACCTTTGAATTTTGAAATGAAGCATCAAATTTTCATTAAAAAAAATTAGAAAATCATTGATTATGGCCATGCGGCCATTAAAATTGAGCTTCAAATGTTGATAAATAAAAAATTCCGAAATCATGAATTATAGCTTTTAAAATATAACCTCAAATGAATAAAAAAAATAACACCTTCAGAAATCAAGGGTTATAGCCTTTGAATAGGAGTCTCTAAATTTTGTCAAAAAAAATGCGAAAAACATGGATTACAACCTTTGAAGTTGGCATCAAATGTTGATAATTTTTTTTTTGAAATAATATCATGGCTTATAGCCATTAAATCACGCCTCAAATGTTGATATTACAATACCTTTACATTTGAACTTTAAATTTTGAAGAAATCATGAATTATACTGTTTATGTTTGAATTTCTTCAAAAATTGAAGATATCATGAATTATAACCTTTAACCTTTAAAATTGAGATTCAAATGTTGATAAAAGAATAGATAAAAAAAAAGTTTGGCTTATAGCCATAAAATCGTGGCATCTGAGAAGAGAAGGTGACCATACAACACCTTCCGAAATCATGGATTCCAAGCCTTTGAAGTTGAGCCAAAACAATCGATGGCCTTTTGACTAAAATATGTTGAGGCTTAATTAATTTACACATTCTTAAATTTCAGCACATCGCTGAACAAACTATATGAGAGAGGGGCAACCATAGATGGTGCAATTATGCACATCAAATGGTTATGAGAACAAGAACCGGCCTCCGGCATAGATGTAAAATTAAAAAGGATTCTAGCAGTGAGTGAGCCATTCTATTCGATATAGCCCCCAAATTTCTTTCTCAGGTTAGAGGGAAATAAAAATGACCTTTTGTTGAGCAGAATACCTAATAAGTATCTGAGCTGAGTTATTGGGTCCCTGAGATTTGCAAGATTGCTAAAGATACTCGGGATTACTATATTTGCAGGATGAGGCCATGGCCTTGATGAGGCAAGCGTATCTTGGTTGTGGATGCAACTTTGACAACCCAACAGATGTAATCATCTAATTACATTTCACAAACTATTAAGATGGAATGCCTTTTTTTGGGGGGTGGGGATGATAAAAACTGTTGACAGCCAAATTCTCCTCATGGAAGAAGACGTCTATATCATTCAACATTTTTTGGTGTTGCCACAACATGTATGAATGCCTGCAAGCAAGAATCAAATCAAATATTTCTCTGGAAGAAGGGTTTCATTGTCAAATGAAAGTGGAAACTCCAGGATACATGTAATATGTTGTGCAAATCTGGCTAAGTTTTACAGCGGTCAATCAACATGATAAAAATCCAAATGAGCAAGTGAGGAGACATACCTGATAGTGTACTGCCTGCCGCCAACAGAAGATCACTTTACAACAGATTGCTCAAGCTTATCTGGCTAATAGAAAAGGAATCAACAAAATATTAGGCTGATGATAGCTAGAGCTTTGTCAATCCTCTCCAGCATACCAAAACGGCAAAGTACAGATCCCCCAACACAGTACAGCAAAATCACATTCAAGTGATTACTGTATGCTGCCACAGAACTTATATACAATTTACCTCAAATATTCCTTTTGTTTTGTCCCCTGCCCCCCATTTTTCGTAGATTCTTGCACCAAATCTAATCCAAACTCAAAGGCACAACTAAGTTGTGCATTCATCAAGAGCAAAGGCCCCAAACACATCAGGATACACAAAATGTGGGAACAAAGAAAGTTCTAAACTTGTATTGCCTCATAACTCGACTATTCATGTATAAACATTTTCTCAACCAAAACCCAAACCCCTTTGATGCCATGAATTTAGAAACAATAAGAAAATAACTGAATGCATGTACTATTGGTGTCTTGTATTTTAGCTACGTATTGTCACACCATGCAAAAATTTAGTATACCCCAAAAACTAAGTTTCCCATCAGACTTCCTTATCCAATCACCAATGATCGTGTATGCTGTAGAGCCCAGATTCATCTCCTGCATGAATGGGGTATAAAGTTCAGATAGTGAAAAAAGATAAAAAGATTAAAATGTCAGCTCAATGTGACAGGCTGTGCATACCCTTGCCAATTCATCGACAGAAATGACCCTGTTTCCCTCCTGTTCAAAATGCTCAAAAGCTGTACTGGCAATCTGTTCCCACCCTTCAAGAGCTTCAAGCTGATAAGGACTGATTGCAGCAGCACAGAACTCTTCAAAATCCATCTTTCTACGAGAGAGTGGTTTCAACTAACAAATACATAAAATCCAAAAAGTATTTCGACTAAGTGTTAGTTTTGTCAGAAGCCGAACAACATACTTGAGATGAAGAATGAGAAGAACAAAGGCGATTGTTATCGTTGACAATACATAATTTGACAGATACTTGTTCCACAGATGTTTCTCATGAATTCAGGAGATAACATAAGTAGATTCTATGGCAAAAGAGTATCAATGCACAAGTACTCACCGCATTTAGTATGTCAAAAGTCCTTGACTCCTTCATGGCATCCGTCGCATTACGCATGAGAGCCTGCCAGTTTTAAGATACGTACTTAGTGATTAGAAGCAGAAAACTGAAAATGAAGAACACATTTCTTTCTCTCTCTCAAAAAGTAAATAGAACAAACATCAACAAAATTCGTAGGACATCTCAGTCAGCTACTTATCAGACCTACACCTTTCTTTCTCTCTATCAAAAGTAAATAGAACAAAAATAAACAACCTTCGTAGGACATCTCAGTCGGCTACTTATCAGACCTGGCTTCATTGTGTCATTTGTTGTTGGAGAATTTCATTGGTTGGTTTCACCAGTTGCCTCCAGGATGAGGTCTTTATAGGCTCATATATTTCTTTTTAAAATGGACAAAGGATAAAAAATTCACTCTTCCCAGAAATCTTAAGATGCATACATGGATTGATTTTCATTTCCTTAAAAAACTGTGCACGCCAAGTATACTCTTCCCTAACTATTTCTTTTTATGCACACCAAGTATAATTCATGGGAAATCTTAAGATGCTCTAACTATTTTTTCTTAAAACCTATGCATGCCAAGTATAATCTTCCCCAACTTCAATTTTCATGAGGTTTTTTTAGGGTTTCAATTCCAATTATAAGGACACATTCAAGCATATAAAAACTTCATTTTTTATCAAGTACTTTGGGAAGCTTTTCTGATTTTAGATAAATTTATGTGGAAGGTTAGAGAAAATTAGGGGCAGTTGTAATATTGTTAACAGTGCGACATTGTCTAAGTTTGAAGGTCATTTAAGTTTTGATGTTTATTGATAAATAAAAAAATAAGTATGTGGTTCTGGAATTGGTCATAGCTCATTGGACTTACTGATAAAAGTATGGGTTTACAAAATACAAATTATTGAACACCTGTTCATATAAATCCCAACATAAAAGGAAGCTCAACTAACCATTTTGAAGTTCTCCAAGGAGATGTGCCCATCTTTACTTGGTTCCATAAGCATAAACTGAGCCCTAAGGTACACGAGCTCATCCTCTCTTATAGCCTTCGACAGAGACTGCAAACAATATAAAACATTAAAGCTCTGACATTAAAACTATAAATGTAAGCCATCAGAAAAATCAGAATATTCCGAAGACCTTGACTTGTTTTAAATGCATCATGACATTTAACAACCCCCCTCCTCTCTTCCTTTCTATTGCAAATAGAATTGAACTAACAATTGTTCATTGTTTATTGGTTCCTCACAATGGCGGTATTGTATTCACACCCATACTTCTGCTCGAGACTTTGTGAGTATTTCTTTTATAGTATTGTCAGTCAGAACTCCATATTTATTTGTTATATTACTATTATTTTAATAAAGGATGTCAGAAATTTTATTGATAATATACTCCAAATTTTTTGAGAGACAAGGCATACAGTACATAGCCAAGCCTGTACTCCCTATTAATCTCGGATTTATGGCCTGCTTTCAAGCGCTTCATTAACCATCTAGCACATATTCAAGAGATTAGATCTTAAACAACTTTTCATTTTGTTTATATCCATATATTGTAGTACAGGGATTCCCTCTTTAGCATCATATTTGGTGCCCACCATAATCTAGAGGATACACCGACTAATGTTGTAAAATATATATGCCCTCTCCAGATCTTATTCTTATAAATACTTTGAGATATTTTCAGTGGTCCTAGTTCAGAATTACTCTTTCCTTAGTTTAATCAGCTAATTAGAATCATTATCTGGCCCTCCTATAGAATAAAATATTTCTTACAGTTTACAGCACATATGTAAGAACCAAGGCTTGTAATTGGTAGCCTGAGCAATTTCATTCTGCAAGGAAAAGAAACAACAAATAATCTGAGGTCATCATTATCAGATAAGCCTTCACTTATCAGGGCTCAGACTTCCCTTTTTAAAGCATTTTTTCCTTGTGATAGGCACAGATTCTTTCAGAGAATTCTTAGTAGACTATAGGCAATTGTGTTGGTGTTTTGCTGGCTGAGTTATAACCTACTTTTCATTTTTGATTTTCCTCAGCTGTTATCTCCAAATAGGCCTTCTTAGTCTAGGTTGTTTCTGTTACTTTATATTTCTTCTGGCAATTGAACACAATTGAAAGTGCAAGAAACGAATTTTGCTGAAAACACCACATGCAAATGAAAAACTAGTCTCCACTAATCCCCAGCAATATCCATCAGATGAATAGGTTCATTCCAAGTAACATTCAACTCAAGCTTTACTGACATAAATATCAGACCAGACCTTATCCAACTTGAGATTGGTCGGCCTCTTAAGCCAGGTGAAAGGCGAGTGTTACCTTTAATGCTGCTCGTTTGAAAGGTGTGGCGCATATGTACGTCTTGAGCAACTTATAGATCAATATATCCAAGGGCACAGGTAGAGTTTCATTTCTTAACCAAGGGTGAGCTGTCAATACAAAAATCATTTTAGTGATCTTAGATAAGTAACATATAGATGACACAAATAGCAATTTTTCATGCGAAAAAAAATTGCTCGATTTGTGTTTACCAGTTAAAATTAACAAGAATTCCAACATAATTGAATTAATTTAGTAACTCACTCATGGCTTGTGCAGCAGTCATTCTTTTTCGGTGGTCCTTGTTCAAAAACCTTTTCACAAAGTCTTTAGCTTCTGTTGATACTGTGGGCCAAGGTGAATCATCAAAATTAGGATCAGCTCTTAGCACAGACCGGAAAATTCCTGACTCTGTTCGCGCCCAGAAAGGTCTGCCTCCACATAACAAGATATATGTTATGACACCAATACTCCAAATATCTGCTTCCACAGTGTATGACCTATGGAGAACTTCAGGTGCAACATAGTATGCACTTCCAACAATATCATTGAGTCTTTCATCTGCGCGAGAAAACACAGGATCTAAGATCTACACTTCTGACGTAATAACATGATTCTACACAGTAGCATAGAAACACCAGCTTGTTCATGGATACATTTAATGTTTAGATGAAGGTTTTAGATTATTCAGAAATTTTACTCCAAAGATGATAAAGTGTACATAAAAGAAGCTATTCGCTACACTTTTACATTCCATTACTACACTGAAATAGATGAAATAATGAAACCATAACATTAAGCATTCACAACACAGCTATTGGTTAATACATGTTTGACATACATAGTTGGATACAGATAAAAATGGAGTCCCTATGTTACATAGGTTAAAATTATTGGTAATGTTGTTCATTGTTCAGTTTTACTATGGGCAGAGCTGGCTTTTGGGGACCAGTTTCACCTTCGGTTTTATACCTTATTTCAAGGTTAAGAGCATATCACACCTTACATCAAAATAAACAAAAAAATCCATATTGGTTTAAGAGTTGTAATAGGAATTTATTTTTAAATGACTGCCCACAACTAGGCCTGGCATTGGGCCGTGTCAGGCCATAGCAGGTTGGGGATGATCAAATCTAACATATACATGGCCCATTTATTTGATAATGTCAAAAAATGGAACACTTAACAAAACCTAGCACTTAGGTCAATAGGACAGGACTTGCTTGATCTGTCAATGTAAGAGCAGAAGATTTTGTTAATTTGAAACTCGTTAAACCAGAGACAACATTAGTACATGCCACTATCGAACATAACCTCCAGTGTTAACTGTAAATTCTGAATAGGTGGAGACACTGAAAGCTACTATTATTGTGTACTAGGTAGATGACTGGATCAATACCTCGGCCACCAGTTGCATAAAAGACTACAACAACTTCCACAGACAAAATATGATCTGTTTATATATATGTTTATAAATCATTTGCAGATCTTGTAAGCTGATAACCTGTTTGAAATCCACATATTTGAAATTATTATTTACACAACAAGGTCAGTGTCAACATCTACAGTACACATTACTTCAAGGATTTAACTCAATGTGACTAGTAGTGGATTGTGTGAAGGAAATAGAACGCCATAGCTTCGGGAACAACAATAAAAATAAGTATATAAACAAAATAATAAAGGCAAAAAAGAGAGAATCAAGAACAATACCTGGTCTAATAAAGTCAGAAAGACCAAAATCAATAAGCTTCATTGAAGCATTTTCATCTCTTGTGGTGAAGAGAAAGTTCTGTTGAATAATCAACAAACAAATGATTATCACTTTATCAGTCATCATGAACCATCAGAAGTCAAATAATCAAAAAGTAAAAGAGAGACAATTATTAAAGAGGTTCAAGTATTATAATCCAGAAAAATATCAAACAGAAGCTTCGGACCTCTGGCTTTAGATCACGATGTACAACGCCTTGAAGATGACAAAAGGCAACTACACTTAGAATTTGCAAAACAATAATTTTTGCGTCTTCCTCGTTGTATCTTCCACCTCTGCAATGAAATTAAACCAACTGTTAGTTAAAGAAAAACTGTGAAAGATTTACAAGACAAAACAAGGCAATAAATGAGTACCTCGATAGAATTCTGTCCAAAAGCTCTCCACCTTCACACAATCTGATGACCAAAAGAAACTTTTACCATAATTAGAATTTAGACCACAACGAATAAAAAAAAGATCGCATCTCAGAAAGTTTTGATGATAAAATAAAATATTGCCTTAGGCAATTAAAATTTTAAAAACAATGTACAATAGACCAGACTGTTAAACCAATTTAGCTGATAAATTAGCTTTGACTGCTTGTAGGCAAAAGACACTGTTTAAAACAATCATAGTTTCATATTTCAATGGCAGAATTGTTACTAGATCTTAATTCACTGATTTTGTACATATGGGAAAAATTGTGAGTTGTGACCAAGGATTATGATTTCGATTTTTCGAGTTAATTTCAGTCCCCTGATTTTAAGAAATATTTCTGTGTAAGGAAAAAATGTAAAATTTTGAGGATACATGCATATATAAATTATGTGGATAATGAATTTCGAGGGTATATAAATTATGTGGAAAAAAAAAACGATGCAAGTAAATGCATCTATTAAACACATTAAATGAAGCCTAAATACCAAGAAAAACAAACATGAATTCAATATATAAGCAGAAAATCAGAAGGTGGTTTCAAACATCAATATATAAGTAGAAGAAATGAGAATTAGAAAATCAGGGGGTGGTTTCAAAAATCAATAAATAATTAGAAGAAATAGTAATTAAAAAAAAACACGACATAAAGAATTCCAAAATTTTTCGGAAAAAAACCTTCGAAAAAATGTAACTTTTTGGCAGCTAGATTTTTGTATTTTTATGAAAAAACAAAAATTTACACAGAAACTCCGAAACTTACGAAAAAACCTCGAAATTTTTTTAAAAAATGTAAGTTTTTCTTTTGCTCTTTTTTTCTTTTCATAATTTCAAGAAAACACAAAAAACTTTAAGTTTTTCTTTTCGTAATTTCAAGAAAACACAATCCTTGGTCACAATCCTTGGCAATAGAAAATAAGATTTTGTCAAGCTTGAGAAAACAATAATTGTCCTAACTTATTTGTTGCTTAAGAAATGATCACAATTCATAAACAACAACAAAGCTTTCCCATCTCTACTTTTGAGCATTTTTGTCAAGTTGAAAACAAAAGGATGGTAAAGTAGGATTTGATGAAATCATATAAGAGGCAACTGAACATACTCCATGACTATGTAAACGTTATTCGCATCCTCACACGCATCATGAAACCTGACCAGATTCATATGTCCAGACAAAGCTTTTAAGATTTTCACCTCCCTACGAACATCTTCAATTGATATTGCTGTTGTCATCTGCCAAATGAAGCTCAGTTAGTTACAGGCATTAGAGCCTAACAGTGCAGATAGCCATCAGTATAAATATGTTATAAAACTTATGTCATAAAATATAAAATATAAAATATTTTCTGGAGCAGTTCAGTAGTTTAGTTCATACTCCAATTAATACTCAAGTAGAGGCTCATGCTAGTCCGCGGGAAAACTTGATTACGCATTCAATTAAATCATCATATATTATAATCATTATTTCTCCTAGAACAAAGTACATACTGCAAGTGCCGAGAGACTAGAAAGTTTTTGAATCTGTAGTGATCTTCAACAAAGCCAGGTCACTTGGGATCAAATTAAAGGTGAGCGCCTCATGAATTACTTGAGTGGTTGAAGGGGAGACTGGTTTGATGAGTTTGTTTGAGAATGATTCATCACCGGTATCTTTTGGCACTAAAGTTGGACTCAGAGTCTAGCGTGACTATCGAGTTTTGTGTTCTAGGTATCAAGGAGGACATGCAAGTTGTGTGTGTGTGGGTGTGACAATGTAGTTCGATTCGGGCTTCTAGGGTGCTCTTTTAAGAGAGTTTCAGTTTCAGATCATCGTTTATTTAGTTTTATGTATACATTGTTATTTTCTTGTTCTTGTTTATTTTGGTTTTGGGTCTTCATTCTTAACCTATTCAAATTACACATATGAAATAAAAATTAAAAAAAAAACCTTTTGGGAGACTCACTGCCAAATCTGAGATATAAATCTTTGTGTGGGTGGGCGGTAAGGCTGATGAACTACCAAGTGTGTTATATTCTCACATCACCTAAGTGGGGGAGGGAATGTGCTATAAACGTGTGAATTGGATCTTATGGGTATGACGCGCTTGAAAACCATGAGGGTGGTCAAGCCCAAAGAGGACAATATCATACCACATGTGATTGGTTCTTGATAATAAGATATCGAGGACACTACTATTACTAGTAGTTAGGAAGATGATGGCCCTGGAAAAGAACGACAGAATGAATAGATAACTATGCTTGCCTCTTGAACTTATGATTATGTGCTTATGTTATTTGGGCATTGACACATGACAATTGGCTACCTATCAAGGATTCTTGATAGTAATTTTGTTTTTCGAAGTAATTTCGGTCTAATGATTTTAAGAAATATTACGTTGTAGGGAGAAAAAAAGTAAAAAATATTTCAAGGGTATGTCACACATATATGAATATGCGGAAAAGTATGATTCAAGTAAATTAACCTAATTGACACATTAAATGAAGCCCAGGTACAAAAGTATCCCTATAAATGTAATCTCTTCATAATTTTCTCGGTTTTATATGAAAATACAGAAATCTATGAAAAGTGACAAAATATTTCAGCCAAAAAATGTAGTTTGCTTCATAACTTTTTGGGTTTTATATGAAAATGTCAAAATTTACAAATAAAAAACATGAAACGTTTTGAGATAACTAACTCATCTAAATAATGAACTTTCCGATTTCGAGACCTCCAAAAACGAATATTTCACAAAATTTCACGAAGTCACAGTCTTTGCTACCTACCAAATTTTTTGGGAACTTTAGATATAGATGATGTGCATTTGTTACAATTACTATCACTTTGTAGTGATCTCTAACATTAGCATGCATGGTAATCAAGGATGCACAGACTCTTTGAAACACTCCGAATTTTGAAGCAAATACGTGTTAGACACGAATTCGCATACAACACGCGCTCGATACGCACCCGACACGCGGTCAACTGTCAAGACACGTTGACCTGATCAGAACACGGTCCGCACACGATCAAGATGTTTCTTTTTTTGTTTTTCTCGTGGGTGCAAATAGCCCCATTGGTTGCATATAAGAGACCCTTGGGTCTTTTTCTTCCCTTACAATGACACAGAGAGATCGAGGGGGGGCACAGCCGCGCATGCGATCAAGAAAGAGAGGCAAGAGACTAAGCTTGTCTCTTGCAGGAATTGAGATTGAGAGAGGGAGGCGCAAGCGAGAGAGTGAGAGATCCAGAAAAACAGAGTCAGAGAGAGATCGTGGGTGTTAAATGTGAGAACATCAAGAGTCTTCTGAATAGAGGTGGATAAGTCGAGGACTGTGTGGTGGTGGTATCTAATAAGGTTCGGCTGAAATCAAAGGCTAAAATGAGGAAAAAGACGAGAGGGAGGAACAACCCTAAGTTTTCCATTTAAGTTTGGCAAATTGCAAAATGGTGGATAGTAAGTGAGGAAAAGGTTATGGTTTTAATAGCAAGGAAGAAAGATCTATTGACTGTCTCACGTCAGTCTCATTGGGAGCAAACAAAAGCATTAAGGTTTTCAACTTAACTTTGGGATCTGAAAAAAAAGAAAACCAAAGCATATTATTGACTAGACTAGACTTCATTCATTCCTTGGGAGTTGTAATGTTTCAACTGTGTGTTTATTTGTCTAATCTTTGCTTTTACCCTTGCACGCATGTATCTCTCCATGAATAAATGTTGTCGTGTCATTGAGTCTTAGCTTTTTTTAAATTGTTTAGTCGCCTTGTCATGTCCGTGTCCGACATGCTTTGTCTATGTCCATGCATCCTTGATGATAATCAAAACGCAAAAGGCATCGGGTATCATAATTCGTAAACCTAAATTTAATGTATGTGGATTGAAGCATATATACAACATCGTACTTATAAACTTTAATTGCCCATACCCAACAAAGACTTGGAATGAAGGATCAGATGCCCAATTGTCGTTGTCTTTCCTTTGAAGATTCATTTTCGTTCCTTCCACACCACCCAACCTATGTTGTGCGACATCCTCTCCCAAATCATTTACCTAGCAAAGTGTACGTCCCCTCTTTCAAATTGTTAATCCATTGAGAAAGTCCCCCAGTAATTGGTTTTTGAGAGTACTCAGATAGGAAGAAAGTCCAAATCTGCTTGGCTGTGCAGCAAAAGATGATCAATTGATTTGATGCAGCATCGGTTATTACACACTTTTGATCCACTTGCATTCCCCTTTTTGGCCAGATTATGCCTGGTCAGAATCTTCCCCCATCAGTCCACATGAAAAAACACACATGCTGCGCAAAACCAGCTCGGTCCAAAGATGATTTGGGTGAAGAAAACACTGCTGTATGACTAGTTGATTCAATTGGCATGGTCTGATACAATGTTTCATAGTGAATGGGACTTCTTTGTTCCTCCACACCCTCTTCTTTGCCACAATTCAATTGCTTGAGAGCTCCTAGCAGATAACTAGCTTGTGCTTATTCCTAATTATCAACACCTCTATTCAAGTACCGGAAAATATTTTACATTTCACTAAGGTAAATTTTATTCTTCATACTTGTATCACTGATACATCATAGATTTATTTATTTTAATGTTTTCACTATTCTCTTATATTTTATAAAACTGAGGCTTCCTCAGTTCCTCCTTACTACCGCCTCAGTTTCTAATTAAGCCTTTTTAAACCTTGCTTGTGTATATCATGGTTTTTGTTTTCGCCATGAGATTGTTCATGACAATTTCAAGCTTGAAGCATGATGGTTTGAGGCTTGCAGTAATATTAATTTAGCAAGGGTTTAGGTTTTGCTTATCATAAAGCTAAAGTAAGGGTATTTTCTGATTCGAGGGGGGTGATTTTCCTACATCATTCTGATAGTAGCCAAGTCTCCGTTTGTATTCAAACTAAATCATTCGAACAATAGTGTTACAAGATACTATCTTTTAGCTCTTAGAAAAAAGATTAAAAATTCTAACTCTTGAATTCTACTAGCGCACTGAAACAGCCCTTTAACTCGTTAAAGCATTCATCAAAGATACTCCCAAGCAACTACCAACCTACCAGCATTCTTTCAGAGTACTAATTTACTGAATTAGACGTCTTTGAAGATAGAATTTGAAATCAAAATGAGTTTTTTTTAGATCAAATGTCCATTAAAGTACAAGAACCAAAAGAAAATTCAATTAAATGTGCCCATTTTTGCAAAGCTAAATCGAATTCAAAGAACAGAAGAACACAGACCTTAGCTTTGGAGATGATCTTGACAGCAACTTGTTGACCTTTAAACTCTCCTTTCTTGACTTTGGCAGAGCAAGTATGACCAAAATGCCCTCTCCCAATTTCCTTCCCCAATTCATACTTTGCCCCAAAATTCTTCCCGTATTCGAAGCTCTTATCAAGTTGCCGACCATCTTCCGTCGCCGCTCCTCCTTGTCCATCCTCCGGGATCGGACCCTCCTTGGGCGGCGCCGAAGCAGCGGCGCCCTGCCTCTTGGCTAGTGCCGCCTTGATGTGCTTAGCTGGCGACGGAGGAGGGAACGGTCGGCGGAAGAACCTCCGAGGAGTCGACCTCGATGACCTCGCCGGCGAAGGGTTGATTCCAGGCGGGAGAGGGCTGCTTGCCCCGCCGACGCCGTGAGGGTACGGACTAGGCCACTGACTGTTGGAATTGGAAGAAGAGTGGACGGGCGTGTTCTTGACTGAGGGAACGTTGACGGATCCGTTAACCGAATATGATGACGGCGTCTGTGGGCGGTGATTGACTCCTCCTCCTCCTCCCGTTATGATGCCGTCATCTTGGTCTTCTACGACTGAAATGTTCTTGCCGTAACACTGCCCCATATTTGTTGTTGTGATTCTTCAACAACAACAACAGCAGCAGAGCAGCTACGACTGTGAGATCGACCGACAGAGAGACAGAGATCAAGTCAAAGAAGTTTACTCATCAATCGAACGGCTTCGATCGATTCATCTAAGAAGAGATCATACACAGACAGGCGTCGAGCGTATCGAGGGAGATCTCCCTCGCTCGAGACAAATGAATTGAAACGGAGAGAGAGAGAGAGGCAGCTAGAGACCAAAATAGAAGTTGAATTGACTGACAAGCAGAAAGAAGAAGGAGATGATCTCTCCAGTCTTCTTGCCTAGAGATGTATCAGAAGTGAGAATCTCGATGATGACAAGGGGATCAGAGAGAGAGAGAGAGAGAGACAATATCGGTTTGATAACTCTGTGCCTGAATTTTGTACTAGTAACTTTGTTGTTGCAATGAAGCAAGTTTATCAAAAAACAGACATATTGAATGAGAAGAGAAGCACAACACAACACAACACGCACGCATCAATAGTAATACTGAAGATGATGATGCATGTATTTGGCTTTGCCTATATATTTATTGGTCTTTAGCTGTGTCAAAATCTAAAAGATATTAGTCAAAAGCCAACCAAATAAACAGCTACAGTCAATGACAATAACCCGGTGTCCTTAATTGACAGTTGACTTGTTGATTTTTTCATTCCATTTTAATCAAAATAACAAGTTTAATGATTCTTAAAAAGTTGATTATGGTTTTATCATGATTTTGATTCCAATGTAGGTAAAAACACACCTGTACAACTCTGGTTCAACACTCAAGCTATGTTTAGTTGAGGAGCTTTACTAGCTGTCGAGGAAATCAGCGAGGGAAATGAGGTAGAGGGGGTGAAAACCGTTCACCCCTTCGGAATGCGCGCAAAAAGTCAATACACACATCTCGAAGGAGGTGAATGGTTTCATATTATATACATACAGTTTTGAAGAATATTGAGACAGTTTTCATATTTTCCGCCAACCCTAGGTAATTAACAAAATAAAAATGAATGCCATGCCATGTGTTAGGTTCACAACCAAGAAGAAATGTCTCATTGAATCCTTCAAACTAAACACAAAAAAAAAAAATCAAAGTATCTTGACCAGAAGAAAACAGAACTTTCATGAAATTGATTGTAGCTTAGCGTCGTTTTCATACATATATAAATACCTAAAAAATTTCATCACACAATGACGGTTCCACGAGGTCCATTGCACTTAAAAATGCATTACGCTTGTCTTTTTTCTTTCATGGTTTGGTGGAGATTCTGAATCCCATGCATGATTAATTTCTAAAACAAAGGACTGAATAATTCCAGGTATATAATTAAACGCGTTTTGTGGATAGGGATCGCGTGCGCTTAATGAACCACTTTATTCGGTGGATAACAAATATTCTATGCGTGACTCTAATTGAAAGAGATCGAGGATGACATTTTCGTACTTTATTTTTATATACTATAGCACTGAAAATGATAACTAATATTTGTATATCCCACCTGCAAGAACAGATTAACTTGATCTTTTTTTAATCCGCAAAAGCCCTACCGCTAAGTTGCTTCTCTCAGGAGAGAATAGGAAATGAAGAGAAAGTGAAGCCGTATATAACACTTCAATTCTCATGCATGCAATCTTGAGGATGTTGCAATTTGCGGTGGCTTGTCCCTAGATAGCTAGATTACCTTACTGGCACTACAAAAAAAAAGTAAAAATTCAGCAACAACGTTTTACTGTTGCCAAGTATAAAAAAAAGCGTAGTTGAAATGAATCAACAACAGCTCAATGACCGTTGTAATATTGTAGTTATATGAATTGTCGCTCCAGTATAACAACAACGGTGTACTAATCCGTGGCCATCTGACAACGGTTTATAACCGTCGCTAAGTTGCAAAAATTCCGTCGCTAAACCAATTTGAATTCCAAGGTTTTATTTGAGACAACAGTACTGGCAACAGCTTTTAAAAATTTTGAGACGGCTAAGGCTATCGCAAATTGACAAAATAGAGGCAGTATTTGTCATGGCTATTTGGCGACGGCTTCAAATCGTTGCTAAGTTGCAAATTTTGAGACGGTTGAAACTGTATCAAATTGACAAAATAAAGACAGCATTTGCCATGGCTATCTTGCAACAGTTTCTGACCGTCGCTAAGTTGGCGAAAATAGAGACGGCATTTGTCATCGCTAACACTAACTTGCTGTAGCTAAAAAATTACTAATGAAAATTCACTTTTTAAAGGAATTAGTTTTTTCTATTAATTTTCAGATTTCTCATTGCCTTTTTTTTATCATTCGGGAAAAATATTTCAAACTTTAACACAATTATATTATTTTTCACCGTAAATGATGACTAATACACTAACCTTGTTCGTATAATCAATAACTTATCCATCACAAAAAATACAAGTTATAACCTCAAATTGAAATTATATATATGTGATTCAGGGGGCTACATAAGCAAAATACTTACATGGATTAACAATCAATGACAAACTAAAACTGAAAAATTTTGAATCAAGGTTTAACAAAAAACAACAAAAAATATTTTGGAAAGACAAATCAAGAGTGTTCATGCCTTTTCAATCTTAATAAAGTTTTATCTCTGTCCAAATTCAAAGAGTCTGCAAGTTTCATAGAAATCAAACAATCGTTCAGTCTGTTGAAAAATGAAGGCACTTCATCAGTTAAAAGAACGCTGAAACTAGTTAGAAAGAGTAAATAAAATGACTGAGAATAGTTGTTTGCAAATATTTAATGATCTTAAAGCATGTTTTTAACTAGTGTTCTAAAAGCATGTGTTTTAACTATTTGTTGCTTTCTTATAAATTTCAAGTGCTCTAACAACTTCATCCTACTACATCTCGAATGACTGTTTCAGGAATGACCTTAGCATAATGATATTGTAAGAAAGAGATGTCACACATTTATGATTTAACCTTACCTTGTCAACCAAATTGATGATAGCATTATGTATTGCAGTATGAATATTCACGCCTTCGCTTGAAACCTGGAGAATAAAAAGACATAAGAGTAGGGGTGGCCATCCCATCCCTCAATCTCAAACCCGTCCCGATCCCGTCTCGATTTTTTGGGTCATTTTGGGATTGATCAAACTCATCCCGATCCCGTCTCGTCCCGATCTAGAGTGGGATAGGATCGGGATGAAGATTTTCAATCCCGCCTATCTCGTCCCGTCCCGAATTTATTTATTTAATAATTATTATTATTAATTTTAATCAAAATACTATTCTAAATTAAAGTTTAGGATGTGTTGAAATTAAATCAATGTAAGATGAAATTCTATATGAATTGAATCATTAATTCTAAATGAAATTTAATATTTATTTGCCTTCCAAAAAAGTTTAATATTTATTTATTTAATATCTATTATTATTTATGATGTAAGTTATATGTATATAAATTTGACATTATTGGTGTGTGAGTAATGTGAGATAAAAAAAATTGTTATTTTTTATTGGATGACTATTTAATACGTGTTTATTCCGTCTCATCCCGTCCCGATCCCATTTGAGATGGGACAAGGTCGGGATGAGGTCTATCTCGTCCTGTCCAGATCTTGAATGAACGGGATGAGATAGGAATGAGTTCATCTCGTCTCATCCCGTCCCGTGTCCACCCCTACATAAGATAGCCACACAAGAAGAAAGCAACCACCAAAAACCCATTGTGATACTAAACAACGTTTACCAGCGGAAGTGAATATAGAATCACACTATTATATACAGTTGCTCCTTCTGGCAAATAATACATAGAATGTCTCTACGTGGCAAAAAAACACTGCATTTTTTAATCTATAGGACTTTCTTTTCATAGGGTCTACTATGTATCCAACGTGTGCACAACTTCTAAACTCAAATCAAAATAATATAAATGACAACTCTTGATACCATCATCAAAAGGGGCCTTAATTTCATTTCAAAATCAATATTACATGGTTCAAATAAAAATCCAAAACTAAAACTGTTGATAACGGAAAGAGTGAACATGGCTGCAAAAGAAAACATTGCCTCCCTCCAATAACATGAATGTACTTTTAAATTTATATACTTTGTATCTAAGAAATATACAAATCCAATATTACTTAACAATTAAAATAATCAATAAATTACTCTTTTTTTTAGCCCTACTCCCCTTATGTTGAATTTAATATTTGAAAATTCACATCATCACATGAACCAAACACTAATCCCTGACTCTTCTTGGATCACAAAGTCTATCTTGTATTATCAATTTTATCATTTTTTTTGTCTTGCTTATTCATGGTTTACTTTGTCCATGGACAAGTATCCAACATCGCATGTGCTAGTCTAGGAAATACAATAAGCTGGAAATTAAGAAACAAAGGTTCATAAAAAAATGTGAAACTTTATGTAAGACAATTTACAGGTATCTCCATTCAAAATTAGCAAAAACATATTATTTATCTTGAATAAGTCTAAATTACATGCAATTGTATATATTGTCCAATACTTAAAAGGAATACTTAAAAGGAGTTCCTTGCGTGTTTACATACCTATTCTATTCACTGTCAAGATATATAAACTTTAGTTATAATGAGGTTGAGATCAGCAAAAACTTGCACAACTTCAAGAAGTATTCCACGCTAATTTGCACTATCAGCCTTTGATGAAAAACAAAAAGTACTTGACAATAAACTCATGAACAAAACCAAATAAATTGCCAAGCAAATATAAACAACCAAATACATAAAAGATAAAGGAAACAAGGCGAATCCATATCAGTTTTGCACTCTTACTGGCGACATTGTCAATCACAACCTTGAAGCAGAGTAAAATCTCAATTTGGACACTTTTTAAAATAAACTTATTTACTGATGGATGGAAAAGAAGAAAGTACACACCTGGGTGGGTTCATCATTCGAATTAACTTCTATACAAAAGGCAAACCTCACCAATCAACAAGAAGGGACACAAACAAAGATATTATTCTGAAATCTCTATTTAAGACTACTAAACAATAAAATCATTAATACCCATCTTTGCAGCCCAAACCACATATGCATGACCAGCCGATCCGAATGCCTTACTCTCACTCTTTTACTCATTCTCAATCTGCGACGACAAAATTGAACGTAAGTTACGAAAAACTAGTTTCACTTAATTTCATACACTCCAATCAACGAATAACTTACTATAACTTACTACACATTACAAATCATAAGTACCAAGTAATTTGGGAAACACCATGTTTTTACAGTGAATCAACTTCTAGTTCAAGGGCAAGAAACAATGAACTAACAACCGTATCTGAGACATGATAATGGGGCCACCCTGAGTCTTGAACAACTTTTCTCTTTTCATCATTCCCACAATCTTCTCTATGAACCCTTGCATTGTCATCTAAAACACTAAATATATACTTTGAGAAAATAAAAATACAAAAATCAAGTGCAAGTAAATAAAATAGAAATTGCTCTGTTTTTTTTTATTTTTTTTTTCATTTATATTTTTGTGTGTAGCTTGGCATAATTACTTGATAATGAAAATATAAAATAAAATAAAATTGGAGAAGACAATGACCTTGAAAAGGCTCATTATCTGTTCTAAAGCTGATTCCTGGAACATACTTTAACCAAACAGGAAATCCTCTGTAGAAAATGAAAAACGCATCAACATGGGTCCATGCTTCGTTCTGCTGAATGCCATAAATATATCAAAATCAATTTTGTGAGGAAAAACAACAGTTCATCCCAAACAGGTTTGACTCTGAAAAATCTTTTTAGATTTTTTTTTTCATTTTAGAAAAAAAAACACTTAACCCCTCTTAAATTAAACACTTGCACTACCAATTGGCAAATTAAATGCTTGAGATATCACTCCTTGGCCTTCTTAGCTTTATTTCTCCTTGACTTCCTTTTCCACTTTCTTTATTATGTTAGACAAAGGTCACAGCCTGTAATACCATGAGTGGGCGGGCTCTGGGCTGAAAGACTATCTTGTGTGGGCGGACTCTGAGGCTGACAACTCCATGTGTGGGCGGGCTCAGGAGGCTGGCAAGTTGCCAAGTGTGGGCAGGCTCAGAGGCTGGCAGGCTACCTTGATTTTATAGTTCTACATCACCTGGGTGAGGGATGAAGATGTGTTATATATGTACGAGTTTGGATCTACATGACACAATGCGTTTTAAAGCCGTGTGGGTAGTTAGGATGGACCCAGAGCGGACAATATTGTATCATGTGGATCGAGTCACGACAGAATGGTATCGGAGCCGGACCCAGCCGAAAATGTGCCAACGAGGACGTTGGGCCCTAAGGGGTGGATTGTAATACCCTGAGTGGGCTGACTCTGAGGCTGATGGGCTACCTTGTGTGGGCGGGTTCTGAGGCTGACAGCTCCATGTGCGGGCGGGCTCAAGAGGCTGACATGCTATCAAGTGTGGGCAGGCACAGAGGCTGGCAAGTTACTTATGTGTTATAGTCCCACATCGCCTGGGCGAGGGATGCAGATGTGTTATATATGTACGAGTTTGGATCTACACGATACAACGCATTTTAAAGCCATGCGGGTAGTTAGGTTGGACCTAGAGCGGACAATATTGTATCATGTGGATCAAGTCGTGACACAGCCCCTGAAAAAAAAAACCAAATTCAAGTGAATCAGAAACCCTAGAGATTGATGATGAACAATAATCCCAAAAATAAAAAAAGGGAGAGAGAAGACTACCACATACATAGGTTTGAGGAGATTGATATCGTTTTCATCGAGTGGGCAAGGGTTCTTCTCGTTGTTGACATCGATATCTTCAGGTTCAGGCGCCATGATTTAGATGAGGATGGGGAAGAAGAAGAAATCGAAGGGTTTGCAAAAAAGAACATCCTCTGATTTGATTTCACAGGTAGCAGCAGTAGATTCGATCGATTGTACACTCATCTCTCTCTGTGTGTCGATAGTCTCTCTCTCAGTCCCCGGCTCTCTGCATCTATCGGACAACAAGCTAACAACAACAACAAAAAACCCAAATCTTAGCGATTTCTTCTCTCATAAAAACCTCAAATCTCTCAGCTAGGGTTTGGGTGACGCGCGACTCCCAAATCTATTCGCGCCCAAAGTTTTTTTTTTTTTTTTTTTTTTCAAAAAAATTCATTGGGGACGGCTTATATCGTAGCAACCAGTTTTTATTTGTAAAACTTAGCGACAACTAATATGCCGTCCCAAATGTTTGAATTAGCTATGGTTTTTTCTGAATTTAGCCACTATTTTTCTGCCACAAGCACAATTTTATAATTATGCCCTTGGTCAACTACCAAAAGCATTAGTGACGGTGTTTTGCTGTCTCAAATATTTTAATTAGAGACAAAATCAGTTTTTCATCTCTAGTATTTGTAGCTATTAATCATTTTTTTTGTAGTGGGTACGACTTATACCGTAGCAATCAATTTTTCTTTGTAAAACTTAGCGACAACTAATATGCCGTCCCAAATGTTTGAATTAGCTATGTTTTTTTTTTTTGAATTTAGCCACAGTTTTTCCGTCACAAGCACAGTTTTATGATTATGCCTTTGGTCAACTACCAAAAGCATTAGTGACGGTGTTTTGATGTCTCAAATCTTTTAAGTAGAGACAAAATCAATTTTTCGTTTCTAGTATTTGTAGCTATTAATCATTTTTTTTGTAGTGGGACGGCTTATACCGTAGCAACTAGTTTTTATTTGTAAAAATTAGTGACAACTAATATGCCGTCGCAAATGTTTTAATTAGCTACGGTTTATTCTGAATTTAGCCACGGTTTTTCTGTCACAATCGCAGTTTTTATGATTATGGTCTTGGTTAACTACCAAAAGCATTAGTGACGGTATTTTGTTGTCTCAAATCTTTTAATCAGAGACGGAATCAGACTACTGTCTCTGGTATTTATAGCTATTAAATTTTTTTTTTGTAATGTGGATTATTTATTCAGTAAATTTGTGTTTGATTATCTGTGACGATCGTCATCGTGCTTTCTTCATTGGTCATGGCTGGTTCAGCCTTTCACCCTATGGAGTACTTGCCCCAGAACTTATGTATTGGACAAATTGTACCAAAATGTCATTTATGAGGATTTCGCTGAATGTACAATTCATGCATTAATTTTATAAATTCGTGTAGATGTGTGATTTTGAAAATAAAATTTTGTGTGATATGGAGTGAACTCTAGACCTTGAAGGCCTGACTTAGACAGACACATGTCCGAGGCCAA
Organism: Berberis thunbergii; assembly: GCA_003290165.1. Taxonomy (NCBI): domain Eukaryota; kingdom Viridiplantae; phylum Streptophyta; class Magnoliopsida; order Ranunculales; family Berberidaceae; genus Berberis; species Berberis thunbergii. Next base: position 75,310 of record QNQO01001333.1, on the reverse strand, counting down.
AGCCCAAGCCCCAAACTCAAGCCCAAGATCAAATAACAAACACAAACCCAAACCTAAGGCCACTTTAGGCCCATGAACGAAGCTGTCAATTCTCACTGTCTCAATAGAGTGGGAAGTCCGACCTCTAATTAAGTTTATTTTGGCCCATGTAATATCAAAGGAGACGGGTAAATTACCATTACATCAGCCAAAATTCCCTTGTAATTCTAAATCAAAGATCAATCAATCGATGAATCCATGTTACAAAATTTTCCATATTTTCTAAAACAAGACAAAGAAGTCAACCGCAAAGGAGTTGGTTGAAGAGTGACATAATGCCTAATATCTTAAAGTATAAACAAGAGCATGCACTTAAAAAGGGAAAGGAATGCCGACTATTTGGTGAAATGGTTCAACCGTTACCTCATAAACATATATCATCCACCTACTTGCCTCTTTTTTATGGTGCAGGTGTTCCTTCTCCCTTTGTTTAGCTTATTCTTCAAGAGATCATTGCATCCAAAGGGATACACGCACGCAGCATTAGCATTAGGATCAGGATCAGCATCGATATCCTTTCCCTACTGGTACCTTTTAACTTATGAATTGCATTTTGCATGGAATATGTAATTTAAAAAAGAAGAATCTACACACATGCCTCAACTTACTTTGAGATGAAGCAATGAACCAACTTTGGAAACAAAGAGCTGTTGCGAAGTTAGAATCATAATCCCTAATCAAGAGGAGCAAAATGTGTCTTTCATATAACCCTTTTCTCAAGGGTTCTTTCGATACTTCTTTGTTGTTATCACAACACCTACCATGCACAACAAAATCTCCTATCAGTCTCTTAATTAGACAGAGCAATACATGCACTGATTACAGAGATTCAGTAAAAAGGGATTATAGATAAACATCTTTTTCAGTGCAATGTAAGCTTTTTTTTGAATAGTAAAAATGTTTCCCAGTGAAGTGAAGTGAAGTGACGTACATTACAAAAATAGTAGATGTAATTAAAAATGTTTCCCACTGATGTGTGTTGTATTGTTCCATCCCTATAATATAAGATTAAGAGTAGCACTTACACAATGTCTTTGTATCTGCTACACGATTTAAGAATATTCTTTTCCGTACTTGGACTTGTGATGAAACAAATGAAATGCTCATCACTCTCCGGCACTTACATTATACTGTCAGTTGATTGCTGGCCTGATCCAAAGCTTTTTGTTAAGGTAGATGATGATGTGATGAGAGGAGACAAACTTTAGTTGGTTCACTCATCTGCTCTTGGATTTACTCATTATTATCATATATATAATTACGATGAGCAAGGCGTGCTCACTGCTCAGTGAGATTGATAAGTAATTAATCTTAGTCAAATGTAATCATTTCATATAATAATTCAGACATTAACATTTGCTACTTTTCCTATACTTTAGTGTCAAGTGGGTGTTCTTCCTTGAATCACCAAAACATCGTCGCAGTCACTATTCCGAGATCCACTTATTGGAATGAATCTAAATTGGAACTGAAACAAATCCATTGCATTGATATGCTCGATCAATCTAATGGCGCGTGCCATGGACAAATGGCGAATATTGCAGGTTATCACGGATGGACACAAATGAGATAAATAACTCACCACTACAAGGACAACTCAGTCACAAGGAACACAAAAACAATGGAGGAGAAACAAAAAAGAGTCTCCCAAGTAGACAACCAGAAATCCAAGTTATGTGTCGATCAAAGGATAAGTAGGTCACAGTTCTTAGTGTTTTTATGGCTGAGGATACATTAAGCACTCTTCACTCAATTCAGTAGAGCTGGGGCCTAAGTGATCCCACAGTGCTGTCTCCTCCATTGCTCTTTCCTTCACGTTTCATCTCTATCTATCTCCATCTGCAAGTTTTAAGTATTTTTAGTAGTAGTAGTAGTAGTAGTAGTAGAAAGAGAGATTGCAAATCAAATCCTCCTCCTCCTCCTCTCTCTTTTAATTGTGTTGTATGGTGAGATTAGATCAGAGACTGGATTGATGTCTCCATCACACTAACACTTACCTTCTCTGCATATCTTAAACTCTCAACTTACCAATCATTCACTTGTTCACGCTAAGTCATTCTTTTTACTCACTCCCCTTTCCAAATCCTACCACCCCATTTAAAATAAATCCCTCCTCCTAATAATCCAAATCCCCATGTCTTGATTTTCATCTCGTTCTTGGAGAAATTGGAGTAGAAATGACTCAGCTTTTCCAATCCAAGTCTTGCGGACTCGGACGTAGAACGGTCTTCGAACCCTCTCCTCCCAGTCCCACCCTTTACTTGTCTGATGAGGAGGAGGAAGAAGAAAAAGAGGAAGATTATAGGAACCCCATTTCGACACCGCTAATTGATCCAGGGGAAAGAAAGAGGAGTGGGAGAAATGAGCAACAAAGCCATCAATTTCCGATCTTGGCCATACTACTTGAGGCATTGAGGAAGTCATTGATCACTTGTACCGTGGAAAAAGAAGACATTTGTAACTCTATGGATATCAGTTGGCCTACTGATGTCCAACATGTTTCCCATGTTACATTCGATCGCTTCAATGGGTTTCTGGGTTTGCCTGTTGAGTTCGAACCAGAGATTCCCAGGAGGGTTCCTAGTGCCAGGTTTGTTTATTTGTTACAAATCCCTGTTCTTCCAATTCTCCATTTGTTTTGCAATTCTTCTCTTCATCATTATAATTTACTTAACGCAGATGGGTTTCTAATTTAGGACGTGGGGATAAACCCACACAGTCCTAACCACTCGACCATACCACGCTGTAATTTATTTATTTAATTCGTCGTTATCCAGTTTATCTATTTTTTTTTTTTTTTTTTTTTTGGGGCTTGGAAATTTTAAGATAGAGTTAATGGTCTTGGGCTTGGTCTAGGATATGGTTGTTCCAAGAGTACTTGCACGGTGGCATTCTCTGTAATGAAAATGAAGGAGTGAGTATTAATGGTGGTCCTCAAGAATACAGATACCTCCTCCACACTGATAATTTTTCAATTATTGGGTTGAGTAACCTTTAACCAAGCTGTAATTTTGGATGAAAAAGTGTGTATGTGAGTTGAAATGGTAAAAGGGTTTTGCTAAGTTGGATCTTATTTCCTCCTTAAGAAACAAACTGATTTATGTTAAATTTTCAGGAGAGAGCTTGAAGATTAGGCCTTTTGGAGAAATTGGGTTGGTCTAGGATATATTTAACTTTGAATCTACTATGATATGAGACCTTCTTAGGCATATATGCACTTGGTCCATATTGGTGTAAGGAAAAAGATAGTTCAACTACTATCTCGCATGGTAGTTAAAAAAAAATCAAAATGAAAAAATTGGGCCTTGTTAAGATCTTCTGTGGCACATTATGGAACTTTTCTTTTTGATGAATGTAGAAAGATGTGTCAACTATTAGAAGGTATCTTAATGGCTATTTTTAGAATATGGGTTGGATCTTTGGAGGATGAAGGATGAGGCAAAGAAGAGAAACATACTAGGACAGAGAATCGGTATTGATGTGGAACCAAACCCCATTTTGCCCCAGTGTCACCCCCTCCAAAAAAAGCTCCATTTAGTTAGTATGATGATCAAAGGAAAAAAAATGTATGTTAACAGAAGATAATAAATAGTATGACATTCTAACTGCTTGGGGCATTAGCACAACAAATATATTAGCTTCTTTTTTCTTTTCAAAATTTTAAAGAAAAAAAAAAAAAAAAAAAGCTTTCATGAACAGATGGATGTGGTCAATGTCGGAGGGTATCTATGAAATATTAACTGAAAGGATGCAATTATTTGATGGCGACTGCCTCCACCCATCTCCCCTTTAGTGTGATTTTACCGACACTCTCATTTCAGTTCTCAAGTGTTCAATTATTTACATCTGATCTAGTTAATTCTTATTCTTTCTCATCTTATGTAGTGTACGTGTGTTTGGAGTTTCTGCTGAGTCAATGCAGTGCTCCTATGATCAAAGAGGAAATAGTGTGCCAACGATTTTGCTCATGATGCAGAGACACTTGTATACAGAAGGAGGCATTGAAGTAAGTTTTTTCAAAACAGGTTCAGCAATTCCTAAATCTTTTCTATATTATTCTTAACTTGCTATTCTTGAAGGCGGAAGGAATATTTCGAATAAACGCTGAGAATGGCCAAGAAGAGTACGTACGGGACCAGCTAAACAGGGGAGCTATACCACATGGAATTGATGTGCATTGTATGGCAGGTCTAATAAAGGTATTCATTCATCTGAATACTATCTAAGTTTTCATTATCTTGTCTCTAGTTAACAACATGTCTCATCTTTGATTATCTATCTATTCAGGGTGTATGGCCATAGTTTTGACCTACTATCTTAAAGATCTCTTCATTTGTAAAGTTGTAAAGCCAAAACTTCCATGCACACCATTAATGTTCCAGTCTGTCTGTGCTATGTAGGCATGGTTTCGAGAACTCCCTACCGGGGTACTTGACTCCCTCACACCTGAGCAGGTAATGCACTGCAACACAGAAGAGGAGTGTACCCAACTTGTGAGCTTGCTGCCACCAACGGAAGCTGCATTACTTGATTGGGCAATCAATCTCATGGCAGATGTAGTGCATCACGAACACTACAATAAGATGAATGCACGGAATATCGCTATGGTCTTCGCACCTAATATGACTCAGGTTCGTTACTGAATAAATATCTTTTAACTCTTTTGCTGGGCATTCATAGTTGGGGTAACCTGTTACTTGAACTTCACTTAAACTTATTAATAACCATGTTAGACATCTCATCTTGCGACTGGACATGGTGTATTATTACCACTTGATTTGTCTAGACCTTTTTGGAACTGGTAGGCATTATAGAGAAATCACACAAGAAGAATACCCATCATTAGTTGGGACTCGGGGCTCAGGGATCAGGAGCAAGGTTGCTGAAATCATATCATCAAAGATTTTGAGTAATATGAACCCAATTAATCACAAGGTTGATTGGAATTGGAAAATGGTGTGTGCCTCAACTTAGTCACGAGCAGACCTCACTTTAGTCAGGTGCGCACTGTGCTTTGCATCTAAGGTGTAATAAGGGTATTGTTTCCTGCCTTGCTTGCGCCTTTGGGATCTCGCTGAACATATTATTTATAAATCATTTGAAGGAAAATGAAAAATCTCATTCGTGTACAACTCTTTCATTTTTTTGTGACAAACTTGATTAATTGAGAGTTGTTTAAATCGCATTGTGGGAAAAGCATCTTTTGAATTAAAAAATTGGGCAGGGGTTTTGTGACTAACTCATCTATCCAATTGAGAAGTGTAATAACTTTCCCATCTTCACTTCTGCAGATGGCAGATCCATTGACTGCATTGGTTCATGCTGTTCAAGTAATGAACTTACTCAAAACCTTGATCATAAAAACCCTCAGAGAAAGGGATGAATCTACTGCTGAGGGTAGGTTGTTCTCATCATGCTCAGAATCTCCGAGCAACAAAGGTGACCTCAATTCATCAAATTCAAACAGTGATGGGTCATGTGAGCAAATTACCAGTGTCACCGTCCATGAGGGACCTGATTTAGACAACTTTCTACAAAGCAGCACCGGAGATAGATTGGAAAGTGATGCCGAGGAGAATTTTCGGAGCTTACGGAAGAAGGGTGAAGTTGAGGATGAAATGGAGTCTAATTCTGGGAGCAGAACACCTGTTAAATGTGCCATGGAGGCTACTGAAAATGAATGCAGAGGAGGGTACAATTGTAGGGATGCCCAATTGTCAGATAGGCTAAGTTGGAGGGAAGGTATGAAGAAACTATGCAGGCGCCCTGTATTTCAGTTGAATAAGCCAGTTAAAAAAAGTGGAGGCCTTGGCGTTGTAAATGGCAGAGGAGGAGGTGGAGAAGCTTGGGCCTGAATGGGGCTGGTGTGAATGTGGAATTGTATTCTGTAATTTGTGTGTGTTGTTGAGGTGTTGGATACTTTGGTAGATTGTATAAGTTGAGATTTAGTAGTTGTTTTGTTTACTCTAGTTAGTGACCATAGATTTCACAATAATACCCGTGAATGAGTTGGCATAGTTTACTGTGCATAAGCCTCGTCTCTGTTCTTCAATCTAATTATCGGTAGTATTAATTCTTTCTTTCATATGTGAGATGTGTAGCCAAAGTATGACAGGTCCCTTTGCTTCCGAAGTCTATGCACATACACTTGATACCTACTGCCAAGGGCATTCAATCATCTATGGTTCATATATATATATATATATATATTAATGGAAGATTGTAACGTTTTAAGAAAATCCAGGCAGTTTTTTTATTTCTGCCATGTGAGAGGCACGCCTCCAAAACCAAAGGAGTGCAGAAACAACAGCACCACCGATCGAACAGATGGGAGACAAGGAGAACTTGAATGGATCAGAGAAGACCACCACTCTCGCCATTGCATCAGAGGAAACACAACAAAGTGAAGGCCCAAAAACAATGAGTTGAGCATCACTTTTCTCAGGACGTACGAGCAGTGGCAATAAGAAACTGCATTTCGTTCCTCCTTCAGTGGTAGAAGGGAAAACAGTGGTTCATATCAAACTGTCGGAGCACAAGGAAAGGTTAACGGAATGCAAAAACTATCTAATAGGTAACTTCATAGGGAAGAGATTAGCTTATGGATTTGTTAAGGAAAACTCAAGAAATTATGGCCGTTGAAAAGTGACTTTGAGATGTCTGTTTATGGCGAACTGAGCGTTTATTTTCAAATTCATGAATGAAGAAGACAGGAAAACAACTCTTGAATCAGGTCCAGTCCACATAGCGAGTCAAATCTTCATTATTCGTGTTAAATGTAATTAGCTTTGAGATGCTTAGTTAACTTAGTGAATCTGTTACTAAGCTTGTTAGTTAGTCAGTCTGTTTTGCAGCTAGGCATTGCTTTTCAATTCTCTGTTTTGACAGCTAGGCATTACAGGCATTGCTTTGAGTTGTCTATATAAACAATGTAACTTGTACATTTCCAAGATATGAAGATCAAATAGTTTGTTTCTCTCATAGCTTTCTTTACAAGTTAACATGGTATCAAGACACTTTAATTCCTCTTTCATTTGTCTTCTTCATTTCAAGTGTTCTCAGTAGTAATGACAGATCCAACTTCTTCCAATGCTACACCAATTACAAACTCAGCAATACCAGATTCAAGATCAGTAATGTTTACACATACCTAGTCTGTGAAGTTGAATGAACACAACTACTTGTTGTTCCACAACAAGTGATGACAACAATTAGAGGGCATAAACTTCAGAAGTTCAATGAGAAAGCTTCACCTCCATTAAGATTTCTCTCCAATGAAGATCAAACAAACAATAGTGTCAATCCAGAATTTCTCAATTGGGAGTAGCAAGATCAACTCCTGTTTTCATGGCTTCTTTCTTCCATGACTGAATCACTACTTACAAGATTAGTAGGCTGCAATACATCTGAACAAATTTGGAAAATTCTTGAAACATTCTTCAACTCTCAAACTGTTGTCAAGATCTTCCAATTCAGAACTCAGCTACAGAACTTCAAGAAAGGAGATCTTTCCATCAACGAGTACCTACCGAAACTTAAATCTATTATTGATCAATTAGCATCTGTAGGGCATCAACTTTCTTCAAGAGATCATGTTAATGCCATTCTTGATGGATTGCCACAGTTGTATGATATGTTTGTAGTATCGGTGAGTTCCAGATCACAAGATTACAGTGTAGCTGAGATTGAGTCTCTTTTACTTGCTCAAGAATCAAGAATTGAAAGACATCAAAGATCTTGATGTCACTAGTTCAATAAACATGGCTCATACATCATACAAACCCTCATCTAGATCATTTGTATCTAACTCACAAGGTTGGAGGTTTCAAACTAGAGCACCATTCAATCCATTTTCAACAAGAGGAGCAAAGTCACTACAAGAAAATAGTAATTTAGCGGCGGGTATTTAGCGACGGTCTGGAAAAATCGCCACTAAGTATTTTATTCAACGACGGTTTTTTAATTGTCGCACAATAGTATTATTTAGCGATGGTTGTGGTTATTTGCGACTGTGTTAACCATCGTTATAGGCTCGGTCAAGGCTCGGCGTGGTGGCAATAAGATGCAAATGGGGTGCAACTAACATATCTGATTCTTTTTAAGATCTTAATAAAATCCAATGGCTGAGTTTTAGCCCCAAATTACAAACCTAACACAGCCTAACCCCTTAATTTTTTCTCTTTTAGATCACACAATTGCTGCACTTTCAGAGGAGGAAGAAGGAGAAGGAAGAAGACGAAGGAGGACGGAGAAGTGATTGTGGTGAGTCTCTTTGTCTCTCTTCTCACTCTTTGGTTTGGCTCTCCGCCTCTCTTCTCACTGTATGTTTCCATTGATTCATACTTTTTGATTATTGTGTATTCATGGGCCGCAGCTTATTTGGCTACTATTACTACTCAGATGTTTATATCAAACATATGGTTACAACTTTGGGGTTGAACACTTGGGGGTTTGTTTTGTATAACAATTTGTTGTCATTGATGTTAGCACCATTGTTTTGGGTGTTAACTGGGGAGTATATTGAGCTGTTTACAGCGATGGGGTCAAGTAGTTTTGAAGATTGGGCGGATTTCGAAGCTGTGTTGGGGATGTTGTTTTTTTGTTTGTTTGGATTGGTTTACTTCGGCTAGTTGTTGAGCTATTAGCATTGGAGTTGCTTCATGTCGTTTCAATATCTCAGTTTGCTTTGCTTATATGTTTAATATTGCTCAGTGTTTGTTTGATTAAATATAGGGTGTTTAAGCACATTTGTTAAAATGTTTGCTTTAATGGAAATGTTGATTATGTATTGAATACCATGTTTGATTTGTTTATTGGGTTAAAAGATTTCTATTAGTTTCTTCTTCACTTGTTTATTGTTTGATGTTGAGACTAGAACAATTTTTGTTGTTTGGTATAGTTACTCATCCTTAGTGGTTGAACTGATACATGACTGACTCTTTCGAATATCATTTGTTCTGGGTAATATATGGTCCATATATAGTTTTTCCGGTTTGCGGCGAGAAGGACGATCTCTGCTACTGCATTTACAGTTACGGGTGTGATTAATAAGTTCCTCAGGATTGCGATCAATGTGTTGGTTTGGGATAAGCATGCTAGTTCGATTGGTTTGATTTGTTTGGTTTTTACCATTGTTGGGGAGTATTGTATCTGCTATGGTCTCTGTCTGATTGCCTATTGTTTGTAATGTGAAGAGACAATGACATTCAGAAGAAAATGGGGATGAAGCATTGGTTGTCTTGTATAGAGAGCAAACAAATGGATCCATTTGGATGGAGAGGTGCCTCTTAGAAGGTTGAGAGTCATTCGCCTACGATAGGTTCGTTTTCATGATTTGATTTTCTGTGTTGCATATTTGATTTGTTAAATTTGATTGGTTTGTGTACTTGTTTAAGTTTGATGAAGAAATGGGTTTGAAGTTTTAGTGATAAAGATGTGCTTTTTATTAGATTTCAGGTGTGGATTTCAAGATCAAGTTGCTCACTGTTGGGAGAAGAAATCGAAGCTTTACCATTTGGAATACTGGTAATTTAGTGTGAATTATTTAACTTTTTTTTCTTCCAATAATTAGTTTGAATTTTCTTTCAATAATTAGTTTGAGATGATTAGAGGTAATCTAATGTAATTAGGTATGAATTTACAAAATATAGCATATTTTTCCTGAAATTCAGGCTGATATACTAGTTTAAGAGCCAAAAAGAACAACCCTTACCTCACATATGGACAGTGACAAGAGAAGAAAGGATTGATCTTGTAAAGTAACATGGGTGCTTGTTTCTTGAATCTAGTGATTCTTGGTCTTCCAAGAGTAATAAACATTTATTAAGTAGGAAAAATGTATAGCCCAACCAATGATGAATATGTTTGTGGACCTAGTGGATTAAGCTAATTGCAGGGTTGTCCTTGACTTAATCTCTTAGAATGTTGGATCATAAGTCATTTGTATGTGTGCTTCTTGCAGTGCAACACTTTGTAAATTGTCCATGGTTGCAAACTGGATTCTATTAGTTATCATTTTATATATATAATTCAATTTGTCCATATATGTTTCTTATTTTAAAACTTGGATCTTTTTCAGGTATCTTTTTTATTATGTGCCCTTGGAGATGGGCATCTGTTTGATTTCCTTTTGAATGCAACTACTGGTGAACTATTAGATAGGAAAAAGGTTTCTCTTGGAACCCAACCGATAACACTTCGTACTTTCTCATCCAAGAATACCACCCATGTGTTTGCTGCTTTAGATAGACCAAACGGTCATCTCTAGTAGTAACAACGAGCTACTCTACAGTGATGTCAATTTGAAAGAAGCCAGCCATATGTGTCCTTTCAAACTCTGCTGCTTTCCTAGACAGGTACCTTTAACTTGACGAATATGTTCAAATACAAAACATTACGAGCTCCTCTTTCTGTTGGCTTTAGCTTAATACAGGGGATACACAGAAGATTTAGTATGATGGTAAATAGAATTATTACCATATATTACACAAAATTTCTCCTTCGATTCCTTCTAGTCGAGCCTTTCGGTCTGTCATTACTCCTACATTATATGATCTACATGTAAGCTATCAATGGCTCTGATAAAAAGTGTTCCCATTGATCTGATGTTTGAAGATATACTGCATCAGAGCAGAAGCTGATTAGCTAATCTTGCCACAATCAAATGTCTGAACTCGCATAAGATTGTGTTCAGTTGGTGGCCAGTTGACAAGTCTCATTAGGACATTCAAACTGTCGGGTATCAAGCTCTTTGTCAGGAAAATAATTGTTTTCATAGTTGTTTTTGTTTTTCCTGAGCAAGATGATGCCTAGAAGCGTCTCAATTTTCAAATGTCCTAGGATTTTGACGCGGAATGATAATCTCAAGTATTGGTTTTGTCCCGTCATCTGCGGACTTTTGATGTAACTTTTTATTTTCTAGCTTCTTGTCATTTTCTCTTATGTCTAGTCATTGGTATATTAGTCTTGAGCTTTTGTGGTCCAGGTTGACCATGCATCTCTACCCTAGAGCCGCAGAGATGATGAGATTGGAATTTGTCGTGTCTTAACATGATCTATTTGGTTTTTAACTGATGATTGTATACTTTTATTTATCTCAACAGCCTTGCCATTGCAAAAGAAGGTGAACTTACAATTGGCACAATTGATGACATCCATAAGCTTCATATACATATTATCCCACTTGGGGAGCATGCACGTCGTATTACTTATCAAGAGCAGTCTCGAACCTTTGCCATCTGCAGCCTGAAGTATTGCCAATCCAGCACTGAAGAATCTGAAATGCATTTCATTCGTTTATTAGACGATCAAACATTTGAGTTCATATCAACGTACCCACTTGACACGTACAAATATCATTGCTCCATCCTTAGTTATTCTTTGGCAGATGACAGCAATACGTATTATTGTGTGGGAACCGCATATGTTTTACTAGAGGAAAATAAGCCCAGTAAGGTAAGAGACGGTTTATTAGTTTCCTTAATTTATTCAAGTTGGAGGATCAAACATTTACCTTTTACTTGTTCTTTTCAACAGGAAGAACTGCATGTTTTAGCCAAATACAGAAGACAATTACTAGTACATGCAGATGTTCAACTGGATGCTGGAAGCCTTTCTGAAACAGAAGATGGTGCAGCTGATGCTCGATCTTACTCTAATGTATCTTAGAACTAGGCCTATAAGAATTTCTATATGTACCAGCTTTGATATTTTGTTAACTTTAATGACAATACACTTGAAGTAAAGTTTTGTTGAATGATTTCGATCTAAAATAGTTGTGTAAAACTGTCGGTTGTTTACAGGTTGAAGAAATGTGATTATAGGTAAAAAAAAAAGTGGTCATATGGAATTGTCTTGAAAATAATGACAGTCATTAGCTAATAATAATATTACCAAATTGAATTTAGCGGCGGTTGCAAACCGTCGCAGTGTCCATGGATGTTGGTGGCGGTTGTGAACCGTCGCTAATATAAAAACAAAAAGTGGATGGGTCGTCAGGTTTTGCCAACGGCTGTTACCCATATAGCAACGGTTGTGCCAACGTTTTTTGACAATCGTTGCTAAATAACATATAGCGACGGTTATGCCAGCAGTTGCTTAAAACCGTCGCTGAATGCTCTAGTGACGCCTTTATTAACGGCGATTGGCCCAACGTCGTTATATTATTTAGCGACGGTCATAACCGTCGCTAAATACATTTGGCCACCATCGCTAAATTACTGTTTTCTTGTAGTGAGTCTGGATCTGGTAGAGGTGTGAGAACATCTGGATCTGGCTATTCAAATCGTTCTCAATGTCAGATTTGTGGTAAAGTGGGACATCTTGCATTCAAATGCTATAATAGATTTGACAATAATTTTTCCAATCCATGGAACTCTACTTCTCATACATCTTCTTCAAGCATACCATCTCAACCTACTCCTCGTCATGCTTTCTCTGCCTCATTTAGTCAGCCTACTCATCCTGGGCGGAGAGCTGAATCTCAATCTAATATGCCATCGAGTATTACTTCTACACCTCCTGATTGTAGATGGTATCCTGATTCTGGAGCTACTGATCACTGCATTCCACATACTCAGAGTTTGATATCTTATAATCCTTATCATGGCAATGAACAACTATTTGTTGGCGATGATACTGCTCTGCAAATTGAGAACATTGGTCAGTCAACTTTACATCCTTTTAATTCATCTAAAGTATTACATCTAACGAATGTTCTTCAGGTTCCTAAATTAACTAAAAACTTATTAAGTGTTCTAAGTTTGCAAGAGACAACAGAGTTTTCTTTGAGTTTCATCTTGATATATGTTTTGTCAAGGATCAGGTCACACACCAAATCCTTCTGGAAGGGAAGCTTAAAAGAGGTCTATATGTCTTCCCATCGATGAACCTTGTTGATTCAAAGTCCAAGTCTTTCATTGATAAGTCAACATCTTTCAATGTCAGTCGACACATTCCAGCAAGCAACCAACATTTCAGTGAGCTGTCTAGTCACAACATTCCAGCTAGCGTTCCAGTTAGTAGCAATCACACAATGTCAAAGTCCAAGTCTTTCATTGCTAAGTCAACATCTCACAATGTCAGTCCAAGCATTTCAGGCAGTCAGCATTTTAGTAAGCATTCTAGTCACAACATTCCAGTTAGCAATACTCACATCATCTCAGTTAGTAATAATGCTTGTGCCAATACAACTACCACCAAGACTTCCTTGTCTACTTGGCATGCTAGACTAGGTCACCCCTCGTATCCTCTTATACAGAAAATTCTTACCAGTTGTAATATTGTACCTACTACTGTCAATGAAGACTTATGTACTTCTTGTTGCTTGGGGAAAATACATAAACTTCCATTTTCTACTTTTTCTACTGTGTATAACAAACCATTGGAACTCATTCACACTGATCTATGGGGTCCTGCATCCACTATATCTTCATCTGGTTACAAGTATTACATTCATTTCATTGATGCATACAGTCGATTCACTTGGGTTTTCCTTCTACAAAACAAGTCTGATGCATATCCAACATTCCTTAAGTTCAAAGCTCAGGTTGAATTAGAGTTTGGTCTTCCTATCAAATGTATTCAATCTGATTGGGGAGGGGAATATAGGTATTTTTCAAGCTTTCTGAGTCAACATGGAGTCTGTCATCGCCTCGCTTGCCCAACTACACATCAGCAAAATGGGGTTGCTGAAAGAAAACATAGGCACATTATTGAGTATGCTCTTTCTCTTCTTGCTCATGCTTCACTTCCCATGAAATTCTAGGATGAAGCTGTTAAAACATCAATCTTTCCTCTCAATCGAGTTCCATCTACTGTTCTTAAGGGTCATTCTCCATTTGAAATGCTTTATCACAAGGTCCCTGATTATCATGCTCTTAAAGTCTTTGGTTGCTCATGTTTTCCCAACATAAGACCTTATAATTCTAATAAACTTCAGTTTAGGTCAGTAGAATGTATTTTTCTTAGTTATAGTCTACAACATAAGGGATATAAATGTATTTCATCTACTGGTCGTATCTACATTTCTAGAGATGTTCTATTCAACAAAAGTTGTTTTCCTTATACTAGATGGTATCCTAGATCTTCAACATCAACCTCAGCTACACTTATTAATACATCTACTCCTGCTACCATTACTTTGTCTTCTACACCTATTGACAGTCACTTATCCAATTCTAGTAATACTTCTACTCATAGTCCAATGGTTTCTTCTCCTAATCCAGTATTAAATCCAACTACTTCTACTACTACTCATAGCCCCGCTCACAGCCCTACTCATAGTACTGCTATTATTCCTACTCCTAGCATTGCTCCTACTACTGCACCCAGTATGGCACCTGGACATCCAATGGTCACTAGGTCGAAAGATGGTGTTTATAAGCCTAAGGTGTATCTGACTTCAGCTGAGCCTTCTAGTTTGATTGAAGGTTTAGAAACTCCTCATTGGTTCTCTGTTATGCAAGATGAATACTTGGCTTTAATGAGGAACAATACTTGGTCACTGATAGATCCTCCACAGGATAGATCAATTGTTGGTTGTAAATGACTTTTTAAGATCAAGGAGAATGCAGATGGATCAGTACATCGATACAAAACTCGATTGGTGGCTAGAGGCTTTCAACAAGTGGAGGGCTTTGATTATGCAAAAACCTTTAGTCCAGTTGTCAAACCCACTACCATCAAAATCATACTCTCAATGGCTATCACATATGGTTGGTTAGTATCTCAACTAGATGTTAATAATGCCTTTTTAAATGGAGATCTACAAGAAGAGGTATACATGATGCAACCTCCTGGCTTCATTGATCCTTCCCATCCCAATGCCATTTGCAAGCTCAACAAGGCTTTGTATGGCCTGGCCTGGTTTGATAAACTCAAACATACCCTTCACATGATTGGTTTTGCTTCTACTAAGTCTGATTCTTATATTTTCATCAGACATTTTCCTTTTCCTATATTTCTTCTAGTTTATTTCAATGATATACTTGTCACTGGTGCTAATCCACAAGATGTATCTCAGTTGATTCATCAATTGCATGCCCAATTCTCCTTGAACGATTTAGGTCTTGTTCACTACTTCCTTGGCATTCAGGTTCAACATACTGTCAATGGTATGTTTCTGTCTCAGTCTAAGTATATAAACGATCTCCTATGTTGTACTAAGATGCAGTTTGCAAATGGATTACCTACTCCTATGAGTGGTGGAGAAAAAATTATTTGCTTCTGGTAGTGATCCGATTCAAGATGTTCAATTGTATAGAAGCATAGTTGGTGCTTTACAGTATGTTACCATCACTAGACCAGAAATTGCTTACTCTGTGAATAGAGTTTGCCAGTACGTGCAGTGGTGAAAATAATATTACGTTATCTCAAGGCTACATCCAACTTTGGACTGCATATGGTTCCAACTTTTTCTTTTCAATTAACTGGTTACTGTGATGCAGATTGGGCTTCTGATCCCACTGATAGACGGTCCACTTCTGGCTATTGTGTCTATTTGGGTGATAATCTTATTTCTTGGTCATCAAAGAAACAAAGTATTGTCTCAAGAAGTAGCACTGAGGCAGAATATAGAAGTCTTGCTGCTATCACGGCTGAGCTTACATGGTTACAATCTTTCTTTTTTGAGCTGAAGATTAGGTGTCATACTCCCACTATCTGGTGTGACAACAATAGTACTGTTATGCTTAGTGCCAATCATGTCCTTCACTCTAGGACTAAGCACATTGAGATAGATGTTTACTTTGTGCGGGAGAAGGTTGCTCGAAAACTCATTCTTGTTCACCACATTTCAGCAACTGATCAAGTTGCAGATGTCTTTACAAAGGCTCTTGGTCATTCCATGTTCTTGTTGTTGCGAGACAAACTACGTGTATTGGATGCTTCTACACTTAGTTTGAGGGGGGATGTTAAATGTAATTAGCTTTGAGATACTTAGTTAGCTTAGTGAATCTGTTACTAAGCTAGTTAGTTAGTTAGTCTGTTTTGACAGCTAGGCATTGCTTTTCATTGCTGTGTTTTGACAGCTAGGCATTGCAGGCATTGTTTGACATTGCTTTGAGTTGTCTATATAAACAATGTAATTTGTACATTTCCAAGATATGAAGATCAAATAGTTTGTTTCTCTCATAACTTTCTTTACAAGTTAACAATTCGACCATGGCAACCTTATATGGAAGAGAGCACTGATGTGTTAAACTCTGTCCCAATATGGATGAATTTGAGGAAGGTTCCGCTATTCCTCTGGAGTTCAGAAGGATTGCAATCTATAGCCAGTGCTCTGGGATAACCCTTGAAACAGAAAGCAGAACTCGATTGTCATATGCTAGGGTATGTATAGAGATGGGTGCCAACAGTTACTTTCCAGATTCAATTCCAGTCGCAATAGATGATGGGAAGAAGCTAAATGTGGCAGTAGAATACTTATGGAAGCCAGTCAAATGCAGTCGCTGCAAGGGGTTCAGACATGCATATATAAAATGCCCAAGCAGGAAAAAAAACTATCCGACAACAACCAAATATTGGCGTGCAACTGGAACAACAAATACAAGGAAGAAAACAGAGGAAAAAGTGACAGAAGAAGGTTGGATCACAGCTATGGGAAGGCATACTTTCAAACCAAGGGAGAGCCCTGAACATGCAGCAGAAGATGGAGTCATGGAGGTAAACACAAAAGGAAAAGATGGCAACATTGATTGCACAGACCTATCCCTTAGTGACCAAGTGGTACCACACACTGAACAAAATTTTGAATTGGAAGGGGATAATGATGATGAAAGTCATGAAAGTGATGAAAGAGATGACTATGAGGAACCATTAGAAGCGTTTTCAAACAAACACACAAAAGTATGGAACCAAGACTTCAAAGTAAGCTCTTGGAGGTCTACTCAAACTAGGAAAGCAAACACAAAATACATAGAGCATAGTTCATCAGCTGCCACAAAAAATAGAAGGTTGGAATGGTCAATCACTCAATTAGTATTCAAAGGTACTATTCTTGAAGCAATCCAAACAACAAAAAGTCAGAAAAAAAAGTTTTTGTAATTTATATTTCAGGAGAGGATGGAGACTCGGTCTGTTTGGAACAGTCTACATGGATGGATCCCAATGTGGCCAACTCTTTAGCAAACTATTACGTTTTATTACATCTTTTGCAAGGAAGCAAAGAAGCATTAGACTTCACAGAAACGTACCCACAGAAATTTGTTCCTTGCATAACAACTACTTGTTACAATGGAGTAAAGCTTTGGTAGCTTGACGGATACACCAGTCCTAAGAACCTAGTAGCTCACATTGAAAATGCATGAGCTAGTATCTGCATGGCATGACTTTGATTCTGGTAGGATTTTATGGAGTCTTGGTAGGATTTTGTTTAATTTTCAGGGGTTAATTACCCCAAGTCTGTAATTGAGTTTTTTTTAATATTAATATAAAGGTTAAGGAGTCTTTAAAACCCTGTTTGCTTTAAAAAAAAAAAATTATTGGTTCCATGCTCAACAGATACTAGAAGGCCAGAACGAAGTTCAATATTGTTCTATGATGTAGCCTCCTTGTATCCACGGGAAGTATATAATAACGGATTCGTCTCCCCTGCGAGAAAATATACGATCTTTCAACTACCTAACAATCACCAGGAGAATCTGTGAGACAAAAAGTAGAACTTGGAATTTTATGTCATCAAAGCCGAATGATTCTACATTTAAGGCATTCAAGTGTGAATTCCTGGTCAAATTTGTAGTTCAGGAGTTCCAATATGGTTATAGAACCTTAAAACAGTGAGGGGGCGTAGAATGAGCAATGCAGCATGCTGTGATTAGCAGTGAGAGTAGATGATTTTGGTCTTTAATTGGACTGTGTAGACCCAGTTGCCTGGAGTAGGTGTAACTTGTTTCCTCCTTGCCAGAGGCTTCTCTTGATCTACAACCGTACCATAAGGCCTCCATCCAGATATCTATTACCTATCAGATTTGTCCATTTACTTTTTTATCTTGCTTAGTTTCAATTGCACTTCGGATTTAGCAAAGGTAAACAAAATAAATATCCATTGACAACACGCCTGTATCTGTATGTTTTTCCTAATTAGGTTTTTGTGGATCACCCGAGATCTGCATTTGTTTAATTATCCTCGAAATTTGTATTTCACCACTAGCTAGTTGCTTGAAATTCACGTGAGTGTAACTTCTTCCTCCCCTGAAAAGTTAATTTTGCGTTTTTGCTACAATTAGATGGTTGTCAACAAGTTTTGTTAGATTGAATGAAGGAGAAAAACCAAGTAAAATTGTTTCTTATAGGCCTTTTTGGTTAGGTTGTGTTTTCACCCACTTGGCTTCATATATATGATGCTTGGGGACTGGAAATACTATAAGGTGACTTGAATCTATTCATTTCTGTTTCAAGGTTTAGCTAGGTTTATTCCTCTTACTTAAAATGGGAGGGTCTTCTTCCTCCCCTTCCTTGCCTTTCCTTGTAGAACACATTTACTTGTACTGGTTGGCTATTATATTTAGAAGGGAATTCACATACGTGGAATAGTTGTATATATATAATATGTTATATGGTACATGACATGGTACTTTTGGAACCTAATTTGAACTTGCATGGTAGCTAGTCAAATGTTAGGACCATAGGTACCGCTATTTCTTCAATTTGTTCATCCATTTTCTCATCATTCCAACCAACAAATAAAGAAGATATTCTTCCAAGTATGAATGAGTACTTCACTCAACTCTTCCACCCTTTAGAAGTAGAGTGTAACATCATATGAACAATCTAACTTGTAATACACTTTTTATCTAGATTTGGATTTCTGCAAGAAATTAAGTGTGTGATGACTTGCGCTATGGAAAATCTCTAACCAATCCATGGACTGTATACTTTGTGAATGTGGATGGTCTGGTTTTACATGTTAATTTAATCTCACTATATCAAACTGTTGGTGCTTTTATAATGAATTATGAAAAGACGATAA
Source organism: Berberis thunbergii (assembly GCA_003290165.1). Taxonomy (NCBI): domain Eukaryota; kingdom Viridiplantae; phylum Streptophyta; class Magnoliopsida; order Ranunculales; family Berberidaceae; genus Berberis; species Berberis thunbergii. Next base: position 56,301 of record QNQO01001333.1, on the reverse strand, counting down.
AATGGTTGTCCTTCCTTGAATTGTTTTTTTTTTCTTCTTATTATCTTATGTCCAAGAGCCTATTCAGTTTGCTTCTATTTGTGCCGAACATATTAATGATTTATCACATCAACCACATCGTTATCAACATCAACACTTGAGGTGTTCTTTCTCATAGTTACTTATGTTGGATCCTAAACTTGATCCATTATGGGAGCCCAAACCCAAACCCAAACCCAATTAAATTGGAGTCCAAGTCCATAATCAAGGTCCAAGCCTTCTACCTAGAACCTTCTAGGGTTGGTAAGTATGGGAATCATTTAGTTTATTTGTGTGGTGTAGAGTTGTTCTTTAAGTAGTATAAATACCCCTCCCCATTTTAGTTTAGAAATAAAGAAGAAGAAGAAGAAAAACAAGAGCTTCTAAGTGAGTGAAGAAGCAAACTCTAATAAGAGTGAGTTGTAGTATCTTGTTTGAGTGAGAGTGCTATTGTAATAGTTGTTTGAGTTTCAATAGAAGTTTGTTTTGTGTGAGTGTTTAATTTCCAACAAAGTGGTATCAGAGCTTGGTTGGAAAGTATACACTATTGCATATCAAATCGAAGGTCTCGACGAGAGGAATCCGACGCCGCCAGAATCTCCCCAGTCTGAGTTCTGACGCGCCGCCACGCGCCGCCGGAAGACTGCTGCTGCTGCCTGGAAGCCTGTTGGGCCTGCTGGAAGCTTGCCTGGAAGCCTGCTGGGCCTGCTGGAAACCTGTTGGGCCTGCTGGAAGCTTGCCTGGAAGCCTGCTGAAAAGCCTGCTGGAAACCTGTTGGGCCTGCTGGAAGCCTGCTGGGCCTGTTGAGTTGACTCACCGAGTTGAGCCCTTGACCGAGCCGTCCAAGCGAGTTGACTGAGCCGTCAACGTCATTGACCGTTGACTTTGACCGTTGACCGAAAATTGAAAATTTTGACCAGGTCCCTCCAAAGTTTTTTCGGCGTTCTGGATTCATCCGTGCAATCAGATTTTGCAAATTCTCATTATATTGAGAGATATGGCAAATGGTATGGCACCATTCCAAGTTCCGACACTCAACAACAACAACTACGACAATTGGAGTATCAAAATGAAGGCACTTCTTGGATCACAAGATGTGTGGGATATCATAGAGAAAGGCTATAACGAGCCTGCGGATGATGCTGGTTTTGCTGCTCTTACACCAGATCAAAAGACAACTTTGAAGGATTCAAGAAAGAGAGACAAGAAGGCTCTCTACCTCATCTATCAAGCATTGAATGATGATGGTTTTGAAAAGGTTTCGAGTGCAAGCTCTAGCAAGGAAGCGTGGGAGAAGCTGCAAACCTCTTACAAAGGATCCGAGCAAGTGAAGAAGGTTCGTCTCCAAACATTAAGAGGTGAATTCGAATCCTTACACATGAAAGTATCTGAGTCTATTTCAGATTATTTCTCAAGAGTAGTAGCTGTTTCTAATCAATTAAAAAGAAATGGTGAAAAGTTAGAAGATGTGAGGATAATAGAGAAGATACTCCGTTCGTTGGATCCCAAATTTGAGCACATCGTCGTGACGATTGAAGAAACTAAAGACTTGGAAGAAATGACGATCGAGCAACTCCAAGGATCTTTGCAAGCATACGAAGAGAAGCATAAGAAGAAGCAAGGGTTTACTGAGCAACTCCTCAAGCTGCAACTCAAGGATATGCATGAAAGTCAAGATAGAAACCAACGTGGCCGAGGCAGAGGTAGAGGCCATGGACGAGGTGGAAGTCGCGGTCGTGGACGAGGCTGGAATTACAACAACAACAATTCCAACAACAACTATGAGAAAGGAGAAAGCTCAACACGAGGCCATGGAAGAATCAATCCGAACTCAAGGTATGACAAATCTCAAGTTCGATATTATAATTGTCAAAAGTTTGGACATTATGCTTCAGAATGTAGAGCTCCCAACAACAAAATTGAGGAGAAGGCCAACTACGTGGAGGAGAAGACAAATGGCAAAGAAACTCTTCTTCTAGCACGAAAGGAAACTGATGGTGGCCAAGCAAATTCCTGGTATCTTGACAGTGGTGCAAGCAATCACATGTGTGGCAGGAAAGACATGTTCGTGGAGTTAGACGAGTCAGCAAGCGGAAATGTTTCGTTTGGAGATGATTCCACAATAGCAGTGAAAGGGAGAGGTAACATCCTTATCCGTTTGAAAGATGGGAGACATCAGTTTATTTCCAATGTCTACTATGTGCCCAATATGAAAAGTAACATCTTGAGTTTAGGGCAACTGTTAGAGAAAGGTTATGATATTCATATGAAAGATTATAATCTTTCTATAAAAGATGATAAGAATAACTTCATTGCTCAAGTGTAGATGTCAAAGAATAGAATGTTCTTGATCAACATACAAAACGATGTTGCAAAGTGCCTGAAAGCTTGCTACAAAGATGCATCATGGCTCTGGCATCTTCGATTTGGGCATCTAAATTTTGGAGGTCTGGAGCTGCTATCTAAGAAGGAGATGGTGAAGGGACTACCTCGCATCAACCATCCTGACCAGCTTTGTGAAGGGTGTCTAGTCGGGAAACAATTCAGGAAAAGTTTTCCAAAGGAGTCAGAGTCAAGAGCCAAGAAGCCACTCGAGCTCATCCATACCGATGTGTGTGGTCCGATCAAGCCAAACTCTCTCGGTAACAGTAACTATTTTCTTCTCTTCATTGATGATTTTTCAAGAAAAACATGGGTATATTTCTTGAAACAGAAGTCAGAAGTTTTCGAAGTCTTCAAGAAGTTCAAAGCTGCAGTGGAGAGAGAAAGCGGTAGAAAGATCAAAGCCATGAGATCTGACCGAGGTGGAGAATTTACTTCCAGGGAGTTTCAAGAGTTCTGTGAAGCAAATGGAATTCGTCGACCAATGACAGTTCCTAGATCCCCCCAGCAAAATGGCGTGGCAGAAAGAAAGAACAGAACAATCCTCGACATGGCACGAAGCATGCTCAAAAGTAAGAAACTACCCAAGGAGTTTTGGGCGGAAGCAGTAGCGTGTGCAGTCTACTTGTCAAACCGATCTCCAACAAGAAGTGTATGGGGAAAGACACCGCAAGAGGCATGGAGTGGAAGAAAGCCTGGCATTTCCCACCTGAGAACCTTTGGAAGTATAGCCCATGTTCATGTACCGGACGAGAGAAGAACGAAGCTTGATGATAAAAGCGAGAGTTTTATCTTCATCGGCTATGATGCTAATTCGAAGGGCTACAAGCTGTACAATCCAGACAATAAGAAGATTGTGATTAGTCGAGATGTGGTCTTCAACGAAGAAGGAGAATGGGTTTTTAACTCTCATGCAGGTGACTTCAATTTCTTTCCTCAATTTGAAGAAGATGAGCAGACAATGAGGGAGCAACTAGGTGAATCTCAACAAGAGCTTGCAACTCCACCCACTTCACCAACATCAACCACTCAAGGAGACTCATCACCTTCGTCATCGTCAAGTGGGAGTCAAAATGAAAGAGTTGTGCAACATATAAGAAGCCTTAGAGATCTCTATGAGGTAACTGAACGACAAGATAACCTTACATTATTTTGTCTGTTTGCCGATTGTGAACCAGTGAGCTTTCAAGAAGCAGTACGAGAGAAGAAGTGGAGAGATGCGATGGACGAAGAAATCAAGGCCATCGAGAAGAATGACACATGGGAACTCACATCACTTCCCAAGGGACATAAGGCGATAGGTGTCAAATGGGTGTACAAAACAAAGCAAAACGCTAAAGGAGATATTGAAAGGCATAAGGCGAGGCTAGTTGCTAAAGGCTATAGTCAAAAGGCTGGAATTGACTATGATGAGGTATTTGCTCCTGTTGCTCGATTGGAGACTGTCAGACTAATCATTTCTTTGGCAGCTCAAAACAAGTGGAAGATACAGCAGATGGATGTAAAGTCTGCTTTCCTAAATGGAGTTCTTGAAGAGGAAGTCTACATTCAGCAACCTTCAGGCTACGAAGTCAAAGGCCACGAAGACAAGGTGTTGAAGTTAAAGAAGGCTCTTTACGGGCTAAACCAAGCCACTGACAAGCGAAGACTTCATAAGATTAAGGAACTTACTAGGGGTCACAAGATCAAGTTTAAGGGGGGTGTTGGATCCTAAACTTGATCCATTATGGGAGCCCAAACCCAAACCCAATCAAATTGGAGTCCAAGTCCATAATCAAGGTCCAAGCCTTCTACCTAGAACCTTATAGGGTTGGTAAGTATGGGAATCATTTAGTTTATTTGTGTGGTGTAGAGTTGTTCTTTAAGTAGTATAAATACCCCTCCCCATTTTAGTTTAGAAATAAAGAAGAAGAAGAAGAAAAACAAGAGCTTCTAAGTAAGTGAAGAAACAAACTCTAATAAGAGTGAGTTGTAGTGTCTTGTTTGAGTGAGAGTGCTATTGTAATAGTTGTTTGAGTTTCAATAGAAGTTTGTTTTGTGTGAGTGTTTAATTTCCAACAACTTATTCAGTGATTCTGTCAACACTCTTTACAGGATTTTACAAACAACTTTTCAGATTGCAACTTAACACTTACGAGCTACAGAATAAAGCCTTTGTGTGCATTATTCTAACGATTTACAGTTCATCTTTAGCAAATCCTTAAAAAGACTCTTTAAGTGATATTCTTGTACTCTACCTTATCTTGGGATATTTTTTCCTGACCAATTGCCAAGCTAATTTTAGCGAGGCCACAATACTGTTTCACTGTGCAACAAGAAGGTGCGGACACATCTTCAAGTTGTGTGTGAAAGAAGATTTGAACACCTTATTGATGCTTCAAAGTGGCTTGAAGCCTGACCTTGGCCTGATTTTTGTATTGCCTTGCTTCTGTAAGGCACCGGTAAAATAAATAAATTTATGCCTGTGCATGCACATATTTAAGGTGCATATATGCTCACCAAGAAGAAGAGTACAAGTTCTCCTAGTGTAAAGGCAAAAGTTTTAGAAGCCCTTCATGCATCTTCCGTTTTTAGCTCTATTATTGTATTTTAGGGGGAAGTTTTCGCAATATCCCACTGCAGATGCTCTGAACCATCACTGTTAAATTAGAAATGTTTGAGAAGGTGATGACAAACATTCATGCTCATAGAAACCCAAAAAAAAAAAGAGCTTAAAAACAGAATAATTGCTACAGAACGAGCAAAACCAAACTTAATTGACATGAGACGAGACTCGGTACATTTGACAAGGATTCAATGCTTAGGCGAATCCAAATTATGCCCAAAAGGGAAAATAGAATAAGAAAAGAAAAGAAAATTAGCAATTTTATGTGGTCGTTCTTCTTATTGTAATAACGTATATAATCAACATTTCATTCGACAACTTGATACTCAATCCACATAACTCAGCTAGAGCCAGATCTCATGATTTAGTCCTTCATCCCTTTGAAGTAGTACACCAATGGGTTCTCAAATGCTTGATCTTTTCCAAATTTCTTCAAGTTCCCTAGCGAAAGCCTTCTGCCTTCCTACAACAATTGTGACATGATCTTTCTTCTCAATCACCTTAACACGAGCTCGTGGGATCTTCTCTTTAACATTGTAGCTACATTCAACAGGTAAAAGTTCATCATCTCTACCGTGATATATTGTGACATCACATTTTAATTGATCGCGGACATAGTCCATGTAGCCATCCATTTTTCTTGCAGTCCCACAGATGATGTTGTGTAAGGTATGCCATGCCGCATTGTGAGTATGACACATGAACCCATCAACCAAGTAAGTTTTTATTCTGTCAATTTGATCAAACAATAATAATAAATTAGCAACCATAATAAGCACAATAATATAAGGTCCATTTAAAAGTCAGATAATTAGAGAATGAATCGCTACCATGGCCAGCTTTTACATTGACAGCAATCCTTATCATATAACTGGTGGATGTGTACATGTTTGTTTTAATATTTATTAGTAGAATAAATAAATTACATTCTAGTTGAGAAAAATGTTTTAAATAATGGAAACATTCAATAAAATGCAACATAAATTGTGAATAAGATTACTAGATTAGACTCATTTAAAGCTCCAACTGACCAGCTGATACTCCTAAATCGTCCATATATATTGAAAATCCTTGTCCACCTACCTATAGATTTTTCTAACATAAGAAGGGTGCGTTATAATGAACCTAGTTGATAGAGATACTCATGCTGCTTCGAATTAAGGCGTTAAAAAAATAAAGCCTCATGTTTAACTTATTACTGTCAGAAAAAAAAGAAGAAGAAGGGATTGACTGAAATACATGGTTGGATTCTGCAGTGAATTTCTTAATGAACTAGTTGGAGTGTTTGTGAAACGATATATATATATAATGCCTAATTAGTCTTTCCCTTTCTGAGTTCTGAGTTTTTTTAAGAAAATATTACCTGTTTCGGGTGGCAAATCTGATAATGAAGTCCCACAAGCGATGATGCTTGCAGATTACTAGGCAAATCGTGCGGCTGACATGTTCGTACCAACAAGCTAGTGATGAACCAAAGGCAATCAATGGCCATACTCGCCTTGGCGCAACTCTTCTCATTACATACTGTGTTGGTTGTTCTCCCTTTGGTACTGGAAAATATGGCTGCACCCACCATTGTTCACTTTGTTATTACTGATTTATGAATTTAAGTAAACCAATCTCATAAACTCAATTAGTATAGTAATGAACTTACTGGTGCAAGTAATGTTAGGGACTTGATAGCTTTTGGGTACTTGACAGCAATTGCTAGAGCCAAAATGCAACCTAAAGAGTGTGCCACAATGTGAAATTGCTTCACCTTGTATGGTTCCATCACAGATTTTTCGATCATCTCAATGTGCTCTCTTAGTGTGTAGAGTGAATCCGAGGGCTTAGGACTCCTCCCAAATCCTAGTATATCAACCGCAATCAATCTAAATCTTGATTTTGTGGCAGCCGAAAATTTTGGAAAGACTGTTTCAGTCCAAAAGGTTGATGATGAGATGAATCCATGAATGAACAGCACATCTTCTTCCACTTTATGTGGTAAAAAAATCAAGAAAATAAACACATCAATAACTAACACATATATAAGAAGAAGAAAAAAATGTTGCTTGTTTTAGAAAAAAACTAATAGAAATTAACCTTTGGGTGGTCCTTCAACATGTAGGTAGAGAGTAGGGCTGGGCAAGTACGGTTAACCGGCCCAAACTCTTGAAACCGAAAACCGGCCCGAAAAATTCGGTCCCGTGTTTATGAAAACCGAAACCGAACCGAGTTGACCGGGTAACCGAAGTCCCGGTTAACCGATTTACGGGCCGGTTTCGGACCGGTTTCGGTTCTAAGAGCAAACAAAAAAATGATTATACAGTACCGTAAACCAAAATTAAAAAAAATTACAAAAAAATTATAGATCTGATCAACAAATTACAAAAAAAATGAAATCAATAAAATTACAAATTATAACAAAATTTAAAAAAATTACAAAAAAAAATACAACATCTGATCAAGACATGGATCACGATCAAGAACTGGATCAGGATCAAGATCTGATCTGGATCAGGATCCGGATCAAGATCAAGATCTGATCTGGATCAAGATCATGATCAAGATCTGATCTGATCTGGATCAAGATCTGATCTGGATCATGATCAAGATCTGATCTGGATCAAGATCAAGATCTGGATTTGATCAAGATCTGGAGGGGAAAGGGAGGCGGCTCGGCCTCCGCCGTGAGAAGAGAGGGGAGAGGGAGAGGGAAGCGGCCTCCGCGGCTTCACTGTGAGAAGAGATGGGAGAGGGAGAGGGAGGCGTCCTCTCTGGTTTCCTTCGCTGGTTTCCTCTCTGAACTTTTCGAGTTGAGGGAGTTGGAGGGGTGAAGAGATGGGATCCTCTCTGGTTTCCTTCGCTGGATTCCTCTCTGAATGTTTCGAGTTGAAGGAGTTGAGGGAGTTGGAGGGGTGAAGAGATGGGAGAGGGAGGCGTCCTCTCTGTTTTCCTTCGCTGGTCGTCCTCTCTGGTTTCCTTCGTTGGATTCCTCTCTGAATGTTTGGAGTTGAGGGAGTTGAGGGAGTTGGAGGGGTGAAGAGATGGGAGAGGGAGGCGTCCTCTCTTTGGTTTCCTTCGCTGGTTTCCTCACTGTGAGAAGAGATGGGAGGTTTCCTTCGCTGGTTTCCTCCTCACTGTGAGAAGGTTTCCTTCGCTGGTTTGGGAGGTTTAGAGATGGGAGAAGAGATGGGAGGTTATGGGAGGTTTAGAGATGGGAGAAGAGTTTAGAGATGGGAGTTGGATGGGTGAGAGAAGTATTTATGTGAAGGAGTCGGGCCGGGCCGGTTATTGGACGGGCTTCAGAAATGGAAACCGAGGCCCGAACCAGAAATTTCGGGCCGGGCCGGGCTTTTACAACCGAATTTTTTTTATTAATTAAAACCGATCCGAACCGATCCGATCGGTCCGGTTATCGGTTCGGTCCGGGTTTTCGGTCCTAAATGCCCACCCCTAGTAGAGAGTATCCCTGCAAGAAGAGCTCCAATGGTTACAAACCTTGCAATCACAATCAGACCATCTAGGAGTGATGGGATGTGGGGATCTCTGCTCGATCTTCCCTTCTAGCATCTCAACAATAGTCGAGTTGATGGTGAACGTCGATTTGACAGTATTATTTGCACCATTGTTCTTGACCACCTTCATTTGGTGATCACATGAAGACAACTTACCACTAATCATCCTTCTTTCCACTTTCAGGCGCGTAAGCTCCTTGACGGTTGATTTTGAAACATCAGATACAAAAGAAGAACGAGTGTAGAGTGTGTCCGATATATCTTCCAGCTGCAACTTACTAGAACTAACACGTAAAACTTTGGACTCGCCACCTCTTTCTGACAACAAAATCTTACCAGTGCTGGTAATAGCCTCTTTGGCTGATGAGCAGTAACACGGTTTCCACTCGGCTTCTATGAAGAAATCAATAGTTTTGTAAACAACGCATAGCAACACATCAAGGACATCAAGAACAGAGAAGACAATGAAACTGAGCAACTTATTTGCTGATCTCCCCATTATGGTTAATGCTGACCTAGCTGCAACACACATTGTACTCATTTTTCAATACAGATTTAGAGAACTCTCTATTCGTTGTATGTTATATATATTGGTGTTATAAGAAAGAAGAGAAGCTAGTTAATATTGAAGATGGCACCCGACATGATCTTGTGTGTGTCTTAACTTAATTTGGAAAACCCATTACAGTAGGAAGAACCCCACAAAAAGGAAATGTAGAAGAGGAGGTTATGTGCAGGTTTAGGCCTGCCTTTTCGAAAGCAAGTAGGAGGAGAGCTTGTAATAGAAGCTTATTGTTAGCTCAGAGAGTTGTGTGTAATAATATGGAGAGAAGACTCTATAGACTCTAAAATGGAGAGAGAGGTCGGGATGATAGGGTGAATGACACGTTCTTCAATATCTATGAATTGTGAAGGATCAGAGTGATTGTACACTAAATTGGGTTTGTTGATGGAAGAAAAGGAGAAAGAGTTAGGTGGTAGTTGAACTGAACTTCTCCATTCAAGAAGAAACACCAACAATTTTCCTTCTTAATTATTCGCTATCGATTGAACTAAGAACAATTCAATTTGTTAGGTGTGTATCGTATAAAAATATTTCATTAGATTAGATTAGATTAGATTAGATTAAAACAATGAGGGATCAATGTGTTGTACCGTACGTGCCGTCCCCCTGCTTTGCCCTGTGTGTGGTATTTAACATGTGAGTTTATTGGTATCATTCGAATTGATAACAAGGATGTGAGTGTTGTATCAAACATTGTATAGTCCGAAAGTAGTATAGTCACAAAATCACAACATTGTAATACTCTATTGGTATCTCGCACACTTGACTGTCACCATATTCTTTCATTCCCTACTATATTATATTAACAAAGGACTAATGCGTACATCTTACTTGAAAATTGGAGTAATTTTATGATTATAACTGTGTATTAAGCATAGTTAAATCATTGTGATCAGTGGGAATGCGAATAGCTCGAAGCACACAACTAAAGTGACCTTAATTACATTTTGTCATGGACTCTGTCAAAATCACTATATGCATCCCCTAATTAAATTTGGTCGGGTCATTTTGGTTGCCTAACCTCTGAAAGGGACTCTAGCGTGAATGGTCAAAAACCTTAATTAGTTTTTAACTGTCTGAATTACCATCAATTTGTTGAAATGCGTGAACCTAACTTAATTCAGGAGGGGATAATCGAACAGTGCACAATGCTAATATTAAATCCAGTTGGGCAATATCATTAATTAGATATGAGTAAAAGTCTTTAATGTTATATGTCCACGTCTCATTAACCACCTCTTCCCATCTCAGTTAGCAATGTGGAATATACATACTTTAGTCTTAAAAACAATCGATTATATAATGTAGAATGCAATATGATAATTGTTTATTCAAATATTCACATATGTCTTTGTTGGTGTAGTGGTTGTAGCTTTATTATATTTAGTAAAAGACATATGTAGAAGACAATATGATTATATAATGTAGAAGACATATGTAGCTTTATTCACATATGTCTTTGTTGCATTTTTATTTTATTTTTAATACAATTTTATTAGTAATTGCAAACATTAAAAAATATTTAGTTTAATAAAAACTTATTAACATTAAAGAAACGAAAATGCTAGGCTTAAATAAATGAATTGTTTCACAAGTGGTATAATTGTATAAAACCTCTAACAAAAAAATATTTAAAATTAATATCTAAAATAATAACTATAAAATTCAATGAAAATATTTACCATTAGCGAATTCGTACAAAATTTGAGTCTTATATAAACTAATTTTTCTATGAAATTGTATTATGATCATATTAAGTTCGCAAATAAAAAAAATAGCTTCACCTAGGTACTTATTCTAATTATTTTGCGATATTAGTTATATATTCTAGTTATTATGTTCGTTTGCTCCCTGCTAAGGTTATCAATAGTGACCTTATTTTGGCTTAAAATTGGACTACATTGGATCCAATTTGGTATATGCAATGTATTTTTGATAATTGTATTTTTTTATTAGTTACTAGTTCAGGTAGAAAAAAATTTGGTTTTACCATTGATAACTACTATTATCAATTAATAAGTAATTTCCATTATACCCCCCTCGGCTAAAAAAAAAATGGTGATAGCATTGCAATCTGAAATACAAACACCAGAGCATACTAGGATTGTCAATGGACTGATTAGACTGAATACCTTATCAATTCCAGTTGGATAACGTAAAGATGGACCTTAATTCTTGCCTCCGGTAAGGACCTTATCAAAGAAGGATTTGATTCAATAATCTACCCGAATGGTTTTTAACCACTTTAGTGGTTAAGTCCATTTCCAAAAAGGCCTGGTCTGAACTGTTAAAGTATATTTTGACAAAGTAATGATAAGAACTGGTAATCAAGAAAACTCAGTCTAATTAGTTTCCTAATAAATAAAAAAGCTGTTTTACTACGTCGTCGAACATGTTGAGATGAGTTCCTGAAGAACCAAGTCAAATCCTCTGTTTGAATCACCATATGTAAGTAAATCCTGCAAGAGAGGAGGAAATGAGTACTCCAACTCCAAAACTGAAGGTTATAATAGGTAGATTTGGTTAAAGTCAAAGGATGACATCCATGCACAATAATGAGATCGATCAGGCGTTGACATGGTTGGAGAGAGCGTTGGTTCTACTTCTAGCATTTACGCTTTGATTATAACTTCAAGAAATGTCAACGAGCTAGGGCAGGTCCATCATTTTTTTGTTTTGGTATATGGATCTATCTTTAATGCATGCTATCACCTGGAGCACTGTACTTCTGTACGTAATTAAATGGGGGATTGAAAGAATGGAATTCAGCGTAGGAGGAGACAGTCAACTAGCTTGTAATCACTGATCAGTATACGAGTAGTCAAAGTTAGCATCAAGTCAACTCTATATGATTGGGCAACGGAAGGAGGATTGAATTTCGCAATTCAAGATGCTTGCAACTATTGTAATGAGTCTAGCAATTGTAGCTCAGTTGGTTGGACATCTACTCTCTTTGTGAGGGGTTGTGGGTTTGAGACTCACCGATTAGGATTTTGTGAGTTTTCGTATGATTATTAGGAGCACATTTGCTCTGCCGTTGATAAGCCTTCGGGTATTGAATGCAGCTGCTTAGATGGACTAGACCGGAGCGAAGCGAAAATGAGTCTTCATGCAAGGTGGAGGGGATGAACCAGAGCGAAAGTAAGTCTCTATGCAAGATGGAGGCGGCGAGGATATTAAGTGGCAACAATTATATTTAGCCTTCGGACCTAGTTTGGTTAATCCTATAAGGTCAGTCATATAGCCTTCGGGCATGTATTAATAAAATAAAAAGGGCCAATGGCCCAATTTTTTTTTTTTTTTTTTAAAAACTATTGTAATGAAAACCGCGTAGAAGATGACTTCAGGCTGCAAAATGCAGTACAACACAGGATTCTTAATCACTCATCATCGATCAACCCAACACCAATTTGGTTTTCCTTTCTCATGTTGTGTCCTTCCACATCCTTCCGCCTTACAATGAATATGTTTTGGTACATGCATGATGAACTTGGAATTTAAAGATAGACATCTTGAGATTCCAAATGACTAGCTACATGAGATTCATTGTTTTTGGATCTTGAATGAAATTAATGTTAATTTATTGGGTGGCATATATAAAGAAATGACATTCGTCATTCCACTTCATTCCATCTCATTAGAGCGTGAGTGAGAAACCAATTGAGAGAGATATTGTAATCCACCTTGGGGGTGAGAGGTGTAATCCTATTATTCATACATAGTGGAAGTGGTCCGAAGTGACCCGTGGACGTAGGCTTTGCCGAACCACGTAAATATTTGTGTGTTCTGTACTTTAGTTTTTCCTGCATACTTTATTTCATAAAGAGTTTGAAAGAAATCAGATAGGCATACACAGATCGGAAAAGGAGAGATCGTTATTCTGCTGCGATCTTGATTGCCCTGACCCAACATCTCAAACCTTCAATTCATGTCTCTATGGAGATGGATGATTTTGGCCGTGTCTATGGATTTCATTCAATATAATTCGGTTGGGCATGAGCGAATCTCCTAACCCGTCTAACCCAAACTTGGACCAAACATAACAACCTTAGCCCAACTCAAGTATCATTTTTTTTTGGGGGAGGGGATGGAATTCGGGTTGCCCAAAATTTTCAAATAGTTGCTAAATTTTATAAAAAAAATGTAAAATTGAGTCAACATGGATTGAGACCAAGTGCAAGAACACAACCTTTTCACTTGTAAATAATTTATATCTCACTATTCATATGAAATTAGAGATAAAAGATTACTAAGATTGAAAGTTGCGAAATATGTTAGAGATTGAAATTCATTTTCTATGACGGTATGTTTGTAAATACAAAGTGTGTAGAGGGGTAAAAGAAAATAAACATAAAACTTAAAATGAGTGTAATGTACATGTGATGTGACAAAAGAGATAAAAAATTTGCGTGTGTTCTTTTCTTCAAATGAAAATTATCATAACTATCTACTTAGTTGTCGGATTTTGATAAACTTGATATTGTTGAACACTTGAAATGCATTTTTGAAAATCTTTCTACCAAAATCAATGATCAATACAAACATTTACAATTTTTAAATATGCATTTCACACTATGCATTAAAAAAAAAAACTAATGATTTTCACGCTCAAAATATCTTCAATTAATCTTTTTCAAAAGAATGAGAATGATTTCTCAAGGCATGTTTAAACAATAAACCTGAACTCCACTTTCACTGTTTGAAACATTTTTTTTTTCACTTAATAAAACTTTTCCAATTTTGACCCTAATATTACAAAACACTTTTTATAGTACTAACGACACGAGTAATACACTAGTTTATCTTATCAATCAACTAAGAGAGTTTTATTATTCATAAGGATTTGGACATAAAAGATGATTAGGGTTGAGATTTGCGAAAGATGTTGAGGGTTAAGACTCATTTTCTATAATGATATGTTTGTAAATATAAAGTATGTAAAAGGGCACAAGAAAATGAACATAAAACTTAAAAGGCAGCACCTATTTGACACCACAAGTTGCACTCAATTACACCACCCATCTAATATTTATTTTTCCACACCAAGCACTTTCTATCCCATACCACACATATAAGGAAAACCTCATCTCCTCCCAACTTCAAACCATTGAAAAAGAAACCTCCCTCTTCCCCCAACTTCCCCCTTCTCTTCTTCGATCCTCTTGTTCTTTTCCTCCCTCTCCTCCCAACTTGAAAGCTCCCACTGCATCTCCCTTATCAATTGAACTTCTCCTCTCCCATCTGAACCGTCACTTTCTCCTCCAATCTCTCTCATTCCACTTCCATTTAATTCATCCAAAAGGGTTCATCAATTGAGCGCGCGACGATGAGAGATAGAAGAGATGAGGCTGCGTTAATGGCCATCACAACAATCACATCGCCGACCTCCCCTCTTCTCATCTCTTTCCAAAATAACCTCGCACTCATTCATTCACAGTGTTCTAAAAATCGGCCTAGGCGCTAGAATGTAGAAAACCACCCAGATTAATGGATGGGCGGGTTCTGGGTAGTCTAGGCAGGGTCTGGGTGGGGTCTAGGCGGTCTGGGTGATTTTTTTTTATTTTTTTTATGAGGTTGATTGTGTTCTTATTTTATTTTTCTTTCCTCTTTTTTAGAAATAAACTATTTTATTATTTTTTATTCAGTATATGTCTAATTGTAGCAAATGATGATTACTTGATGAAATTCTCAAATGATCTACCGGTACCAATTTTACTAATGTAGATTTTATCAAACATGACTGAGGTTATTCATGCAATTTGAAGAAAAATAAAAGAGTAGGTTTGGATATTTGTCCACAAATTCAATTTTATATAAAGTACCCATCATGACCAACTTCAATCATTTGAGTTTTAATAAATTTTGTTCATGATTGTTAATGTTTCATGTTTTTAAATTTTGCATATGTATCTTGGCATTAAATTGGATGTAATTGATAATATATTATGCTTAACTTTTGTAAATTATTAAAGTTATAATACAAAACCTAAGACCGCCTAGGCACTAAGCACCTGATCGCCGCCCGCCCAGCGCTTTTTAGAACACTGTTCATTCAAAACATAAAAATAATGTATTGTCCCTGACTTACGACCCACTTTGATGCTCGATTAAGATCGATTATTGTAATACCCGCCAAATCACTTACCAATATAATGTCACAATCTTGGTAATTAATAATATTTATTAATTGGTAATATTTTTTAATTTGTAATATTTGCAAATATTTAAATATTTTATAATATGAATTTGGAACCTAAGTTTAGATTGGTGGCGGGTAAAAGAGGAGTGGTGGGTGTGTTTAGCTAAAGTTAATATATCCCTAATTGAAAACCCTTTAAAAGAAAATCATAGCCACCTCTTCTCTTTGGATACACACACAAAAGAGAAGAGAAACCTACGTAGAATAAAATGAGGCGAAAAGAAAAAGTTTTCTTCAACTTTGGGATTTTTGAAAAAACGGTGAGTAAAACTCTACCATTCTTCAATGTTTCTCTAAATTGTTGAATCTCACTGTTAATATGATTTGGGACATTTGTACATTTGTTGAATTTCATTTTAATATGATTTGGACATTTGTGTAATCTTGTGTTAATATGACTTGGACATTTGATGTGATGAATCTTGCTTGGGAAGTGTTTTTTTTTTTCAATTGTTAAACCTTAGTACTTGTGCAGAGAAAGTGATAAAAAAGAAGGAAGATATATATATATTGGGTGAATAGGAAAAGCCAATTGTTGAATCTCAGTACTTGTACAGAGAAAGTGAATAGAAAAAACGAATCCTTATGGGTGAATAGGAAAAAGTGAACATGTGAAAACTATTTAAATAATATACCAATAAAATATTATGTAGAAAAAAAATTAGAAAGCAGTTAAGTGTTCAGTAAACATAGTGTTGTAAACATACAGATATGCATTGTCATACACACTTTGTACCATATTCACTATTTATTTGATTGTTCACTCTGTTGCATAAATATGCTAGCGTTTGTTTAGTCATTTAATTGATTTATTGTTTATTTACCTCATGTTTGAAAGTATACTTTTTGATGGAAGTGAGGTTGTAGAGAAATAAATTTATGGGTGATACAAATATTTAGTTGTTAATTTCCCAACCACAGGATGAGATGGTCCAATACTCTGCTTGTTATATATTTCGGCCATGTATTTTATTTTGGACAAATTGGAATGTCATTTCTTATTGCTTGCTACATATTAATTTATTTACTTGAAGTGATAGTAAACTACATTTGATACTTAATTGACATTTAAGCTTTTTTCCACAACTCAAAAAAAAAGTGAAAAAAAAGAATTATTTTTGTATACAGACTTGCTTGTATGCGTGTGATATAACTTTGGGTATGTAGACTTGCTTGCATAGCGGTACGTTATTCCATGTGAGTTGGGTAGTACGTGTAGTATTTAGAAAATACTTGTCAGGTATCGAACTTCAGGTGAGATGACATGACATTCGATGTGGCACCCCACTTGGGTCATATACGTTTCAAGTGGCTTCGATAGCAAGGGAGACACACTTGGGTGAGATGTGTTCGACACAGGAGGAGAGTGCGATTGTGAAAAAAGAAGCTAAGAATTAGGAAAATAAATAAAACATTGAATTGATCATAACACAAAAATGTGCATTGATTACTTTAGTATGTTTTAGGTTAGCCTTGAATGAAGAAACTAACAGCTCATTCGATTATCGAATGAGAACTATTTGTCTTCCTTAAGGTGAAATGCATATTTTTTTTGAAGGATTTTTAATTGTCTAGTTGTAACATAATTTGTAAGTTTGCTCACACCAGTATTAATATACTGACCCAAATTTTGTATTGTTTTACAAATTTGGGTACGTTCTTAATGAGCGTAGCCCCATAGACTTATCAGTGTTAATTGGAGCGCAAAGGTGATATTAGCTGCTTGACAATAGTTGAGGATTCGACACATTTTGTTAGATTTTGAGTTTATTGTTTTTCCTAGGTAATCAGATGTAGGGATTAATTATTAATGCTCGGATGTTTGAGTCGGAGATTTATTTGAGGATTGATTAATGAATTTTTTTATGATTAATAATTGTGGACCTCATTTTGAAAGAAAGAATTTTGAGGAAAATTATTATTTTATTTATTGCCTCATTACTGTACCATTTAATTTGTTCCCGTCGTGCCTTGATTTTTGGGCAATCTATTAATTTATGTTATTTAAAAATCGGGGCGTGACAATTATCAAGCTAATCAAAACATTAAAAAATATAGTACTCTGAGTTATCTAAATAACACAATTTGAATTACCTAAAAATATTTTGAAATGAACAAGTTGTGGTCATTTTACTACAATCACTCAAATTTGTCCAACAATGACCAAGTCGCAACGGATCATGCGAATGTAAGTTTCACGCTTGCATGATCCGCTACGAGTTTAAGTCTCTCTTAGGATCCTGTCATGTTCTTTCCATTCTGCCTCTCTTTTGATGCTATTGGAAAATTTTGGTATCTTTCCGACACTAGGGGGTGTGTAGAAAATTTTGGTATCTAATAAAGCACTTTTATCTCAAGCATTCATCTAATGGTATGTTCCATTTGTTTACCTCATAATGATTGATTTATTTAGGGAATATATAGGCATGGAATTCTGATTTAGATGTTTGATTCATTTGGCGCCACATGACATTCTTAATTTGACATCCAATTATATGGCTAAATGAAATAAAAATAATAAATCTAGTGGGCCGGGGTGGTTGTTCCACACATAACACATGCATGTATATCTCCATATCACCTGTTTTTTGCCCTTGTATTATATATTGTAGGTGGTTCGGTGGTCTTCTGACTCGAGATGGAACAATGGTTGAAAACCATAGAGACATTTGATGATGAAGTAATATGCTCTTGTGAAACTTGAAAGTGAGTAACAATAAGGCTAATTTTGTGACAACAATTTTGTTAATCTGGTATTGAATAAGAACAGTGGCCTTGGAGAAGGCGATAGGTATTTTGGACGTTCCCAATTATTGAGCTCTGTGGAGGACCATGTTGCTCTCTCTCTATATGTGGTTCGCATTTGCTTATTTAATGTTTTCTTTAGTTGTTTGTATGATTCTCTTGATTTGTACTAAAATATCTCTAAATTATAATATTCAAGAAGGAAAAGAGTAGAAATGATAAATTATACACAATTTTGCAGAGAAAAACCTTACAAATTTATTTATGGCTTAATTAGGCTGCTGTAATGAGCTTGTTCATGCTGTTGCTCTTAGTTGTAGACCTTTTGATATATTCTTCTGTGACTAAGACGCATAAGTTGATTACAAGTAATTGGTTATTTTGTTGACAGAGGCATGATGAGCTAAATTTTGACGAGGATACAAGAAGTAAGATTCAATGAACATCCATAGTGTCACAAGAATCACGGATTTGCTGCTGCAAGTAGCATTGAGATATTATCTTCTGCCTATACTCTCTCATGGTGATGGTGATGGAGATGAAGACGAGTAATAAGCAAAACAATGGAGGAGGACCCCACCTCCGCCGCGTTATCTATTCTTTCTTCCTCAACAGTACGACTAATCATCCTCTTCCTCTTTCAACCTCTTGTTGTTGCGTGCCCACCACACTACCACCACCACAACTCATCTACTTTCTTTTCCTGTTTTTTTCCCATCATCCAAAATCATCATCTTGGTATTAGGATTCTCTTCTTCTTCATATTCATATTCATGAGCTCCATAAGAAATACTTTTATTCTTCCCCCCTTCTCTCACTATTGATCCATTCATAAACAACAAACACACACAACTCTCTCTAAACTATTCAACTTCTCCTTTTCTTTTTCTTCATTCTTTTGTTTTGTTGTTGATTCAAATTAGAATCAAAAAAGAATATGAGCGGAGGAGGAAAGGCGGCAGGGCTCACAGCGACCCGCACGCGAGTTGGGAAATACGAGTTGGGGAAAACCCTGGGAGAGGGTAGCTTCGCTAAGGTCAAGTTCGCCAAAAATGTCGAAAACGGTAACAACGTAGCCATAAAGATTGTTGATAAAGAGCAAGTCCTCCGTAACAAGATGGTTGAGCAAATGAAAACTGAAATTTCAACCATGAAGCTAATCAACCACCCTAACGTTCTTAAGCTTTATGAGGTAACGTTCTTAAGAAATGAATTGAGTGAGATGCTCCGTCATCATCTCTATTGCTTTGTCAAGCCAAGTAAATAAATCCTGTTCTTAAAAGTGGAAAGACTAATTCAGGAACAATCCCATAAACTCAACTCTGAGTGCTTAATCACATTACTTTAAATCACTAATCTTCTGCGCGTGGTTGTGTGTCTAGGTCATGGCAAGCAAGACAAAGATATACATTGTGCTTGAATTTGTTGATGGAGGAGAGCTCTTTGACAAAATAGTAAGAAATCAATACTTTATGCTTTGTATTATTGTTATAATTAGTTGACTGTACAAGATGGATCTCCAATGGGTGCAAGATATGCATTCAGCCGTGTGGTCAGATAAACCTGTGTTTCTTTTAAAGTGTTTGTCTAACAGAATCTTTGATTCTCAAGGTCAATAATGGAAGCCTCAAGGAGGACGATGCTAGGAGATACTTCCAGCAGCTTATTAATGCTGTAGATTATTGTCACAGTAGAGGCGTTTATCATAGAGATTTGAAGGTTGAACATGCTAGCTCCTTGGCAACCTCACTGTCCAGTTGTAATTAGTCATGCAACTTTGTTCACAACTTATAAGTTATTGATGGTCCCTTTGCATTTGCAGCCCGAAAATTTGCTTCTAGACTCATATGGGACTCTTAAAGTTTCAGACTTTGGATTAAGTGCACTTTCACAGCAAATACGGGTAGGTAGCATATATTCATCAGATACTATTGAGTGCTACTCAACTAACCTGTCAAGAAAATGTCTGGCTCTGTTTCTCAAGCTTTTCCCCAAGAAATATAGTTGTGAAACCATTCTGATCAATGTTCTTGTTGCTCTAGGGAGATGGGCTACTTCACACAGCATGTGGAACTCCAAATTATGTTGCTCCTGAGGTCTTAACGGCATCTTTTATGAGATTAATAGGTTTCTTTACTTCATTCAGTACCTATTGATTATACTTATAACATGTCTTCTATCAGGTGCTTGACGATCATGGTTATGATGGTACATCAGCTGATGTATGGTCTTGTGGTGTCATTCTATTTGTTCTTATGGCTGGTTACTTGCCTTTTGATGAGTCCAACCTAATGGTTTTGTATAAAAAGGTTGGTATTGAACTACACTTCCTGTCTGTCTTGGTTCGAAAATTAAAGTCATGGTATTGATGCATAACTTGTTGATATCCAATGGCAGATCAATAAGGCTGCTTATAAGTGCCCGCCATGGTTTTCATCCAATGTGAAGAAACTGCTCAAACGCATTCTTGACCCAAATCCCCGTACTGTAAGTTTTGTCAAAAACCATTAATCAATTAGATCAACTGCAAGTTAGTTGTTAATTGCAATACTATTGCTCATCAACCTTCAGTTTTGCTTGTATGATACACATCTCAACTAATTAGCTACAAATCAACGACTTCATTGATAGCATCCACCTTATCAGCTATAGTTCAGCAACTGTTGTTATACAGAGTTGCATAACTTTGGGCCTGATTCGATTCCAACAAATTACCACTTGTAATCTACAAAAATCCTCACTTATGTGAGTGAATGTATTGTAACGAGGTATCAGGGTGAAAAATCTAATCCATTTTTATCTCTTCGTCTTCTTTTTTTAGCTCCTAAATACTCTTTCAACTGAATCTGATCCTCATGACCCCTCTGATTCCCATTTCATCAATGAAATCACCACCTTTTCTTCTTCTGGTTAGGCTACCAAATGTTGAATTAATATCCATCACAAATTTTTTGGGGTTATAGACTTACAGACTGGTAGTTATGTCAATAGTTTGCAGTTTCTTTTATATTGTCCTAACCTGTTATGGTTCATAATCTGGAATGTACTGTGATGTTAACATTTTTTTTTTCTTCTTCTTCTTTCTGGTTTCAGAGGATAACAATCTCCGAAATTTTAGAAAATGAATGGTTTAAGAAAGGGTACCAAGCACCAAACTTCGAAGAAGTGCAAGATATAAGCGTTGATGATGTAAACGCTGTTTTCAGCAACTCAAAGGTAACATTCTTTGAAAAAGTTTTGAGCATCACATTCATAAGCGTTGATTGTGCTTATTTTAATGGAGATGCGTCTGTTAAGAATCGTTACTAATGAGTGTATGCTCAACTTTTCATTCACTAGTTAAATGATGCTAACATTGCAAATTGATGCATGCCATTCATCTCTCTTTTTGCAGGATTGTCTTGTGACTGAAAAGAAAGAGAAGCCCACATCACTGAATGCGTTCGAGCTTATATCTAGATCAGAGTGCTTCGACCTTGGAAATTTATTTGAGAAACAACCAGTATGATTAGCATGTTCCTAGTTATTTTCTTTATTTTGATTTCATTACAAGATATAGTACTTGCTAAAAGTTTGGTCCATGGCATTCACATGATTTTCAATCTAGCTTAAAACAAAAAACTTGAATATGTAGGGACCATAAGCCATCTTGGCTTGGATTCAGTTTGTCCAGAGAGAAACAAGCTTTACTTCACAGCAAAATCTTTGTTTAATCTTCTCTCACCCAGAAAAACAGATATCTAGTAATTGTTTTTCAAATGGTGTCCAGGCAAAAATAATAAAAACTTGTACTAATGTTCAAGGATTTAGCCTTCAATTTTCATCGAGAGTTCTAATTTGGGGTTATTGACATTGATGTTCCCATTTCTGATTTATTTCTCTCTCAGGGGCTTGTCAAGAGAGAAACAAGCTTTACTTCACAGCGCCCAGCCAATGAGATACTCTCTAAAATTGAGGAAGCTGCCAAGCCTCTTGGTTTTAATGTGCACAAGCACAATTACAAGGTATAAAGTTTACAACTCTAGAGGATTTATATTTTATTCCAATCCTTATTCATTTTCTTCTTTTTCTTATCGCACAACGAAAATTTTACCATTTGATATGAATTTTCCCAAAATATTTTTGCAGATGAAACTGAAAGGAAACAAAACAGGAAGAAAGGGTCACCTCTCTGTAGCTACAGAGGTACTGAGTCATACCTTGATCAATAGGAACTCCATTGACCATTTTTTTTTTTTTAAGTCAAATGCTCTGTTTTTGTGTGTTACTATTTTTTAGGGATTTGAAAGTCCTAAGATATATATATATATATAAGTTCTAACTTTTATAGGGAATTGCAATATTTGAGAGGTTGTTCCTTATTGCACATAATGATTCCAACCCCCAATGTTCTTTTAGTGGTTTCTTAGCGCATCTCTAGTCATCAATCTTTTAAAGTACCACGACAAGGCTCCTCTTGAAGAGGGTGATTCAGCCTTTTTATGCTTGTTGTTTCATAATTAAAGATTAGACATAGTTAGTGTTTCTGTATTCAGACAGGCATTTGCTTCGGTTGTGCGTGTTATGATAAATGTAGAACATGTTGGAAATATCTGAGGAAATTTGCTTATTTAGTTTCATTAAGTTAAAAAAAAAAAAAAATTGCTACAGGTGTTCGAGGTGGTTCCTTCATTGCATGTGGTGGAGCTCCGTAAGACTGGAGGTGACACATTGGAATTCCACAAGGCATGTTCAATTAAACCTCATGTTTTAAATATATTTTTGGAAGATATTCTTCTTCTTTTTTCTTTTTTTTTTCCCTCCTGGGCCAAAGTACTACTTTACTAATAAATTTAGTTTTTTAATGGATGGCAGTTCTACAAGAGCTTCTCGTCTGGACTAAAAGATATTGTGTGGAAGTCTGAAGCAATCCCAGAAAGGCAAATGTGATTGGTCATATGGATTTACATGAAGTTCGCGAATGACACATAGACCAGTAGACCAACTTTATTTTTGTTGTTATGTAGATCATAACAAAGGTTTCTCTCAATATAGCCTCCTTAGCTGCTGCCTCATTTGTCTTTATTTTTTGTTCATACAACAGGATTGTAATCCATGTGAAATGGATGTACAAAGCAGAGAATTCAGAACGCGTCCCTTGAGGTGGAGGAAACATAATGCTGTTGGTGTGGTGGATTGAAACCTAAGGTTGGCGACTAGCAACAAAAAGGGCTGCTATTCCTTGGTTTGTTGAGATTCAATCAACATTCTGGATTGAATTCTTTGATCAACAGAACTTATCTTGTATAGAGTGGAAAAAAAAAGAATGTCACTTCTATCTGTTGCAATGAGAATTGATTCCTACATTTTTATGGCGCAAGTGATGTAAATTGGTTGTAATTTCTCTTCATCAATTGAAATAACATTTTGGTGAAAATTACTAGTTCATTTATAATTCAATTGGGACAACTCAAATTGGTTGCCCGAACTGAGTCACGTATTTGCTCTAGGTTCTAAAACCCTGATGTCTGAATTGCAAAAATGTACACGGAGATGTGTTCAAAATATTGCCGGGAACATCAGAATTGTTTTTATACAATATCATCTTAATGCTACTCTATCTAGTATACTAATCTCTTAGGTGGTAGAATGGGGAAAAAGGGGAAGTTAGCTTTCCTGTTGTTTTCAGTCAAGTTGGCGTGGATCGAGCTATAAAGAAATTGTGTTTGTAGAGATACAAATATGATAGGAAAGGAAAAATAAACTATGATCCCTGTTAATCCGGTATTCATATTTATATAATTAATATAATCACCATTCAGGTTAACAACGCCAAGAAGAGGAGGAAGGATAGGAAGTCACTAACAACCATGATGGCTTATTGTTGTAGCTTATGTTCAAGAGCTAGGGCTCGTTGGAGGGAGGAGCTGCTCTAGATCTGAATCAAAAGGGGCTGCTCTTGAGGGCTCGTCGCAGTCGCAGAGAGGGCTGTTCTAGATCCAAATCAAGGGAGGAAGGAAGAGGGAGGTCAGATCTGATTTTCCACCCCTTCTCTGGTCTATTGATTGAATGACAAGAACAAATGGTGGAGACGCAGTCAGTGAGATCGTGTTTACACAGGAGGTGTTCATGACTTTTGAAGAGAAGTACAACATTCATGGCGATGAATTGCTACAGTTACTCACAAATGAATATCAAGTGGCTGTAAAAAAAATGGAGATAAACTAGGTGCAGAAGGACTGGAAATGATGATAAACCCCAAAAATTGGGCAATGCTAACTGCAAGGGTGTAAGCCAGTCAAGAGCAGGCTGCAATGCAAAGGAATGAAGAGGTTATGCATAAAGCAGATGAATGTACAATGCCAACCAGTGTTGCATCCTCTGGCCCTAGCAAAATTCAAGAAGCAATGGCAATAAACCCTGCCGTTGCACCAACGAGGATGAGTTGGGCATCAAAGCTTAAGCCAAGCAAGCATACGGGCTCTACAAAACTTAGGTATGAACCTCTAGCTACTGTTGAAGGCGGGAAAATAGTACAAGTGCAAATTGCTGACTTTGCGAATAGGATAGAAGAATGTGAAAGGTGGGTTATTGGCAGCTTTGTGGGCAAGCGCTTGGCATATGGTTATGTCAAAGAGTGGCTGATAAGGACGTGGGGAATTCGAGATTTTGAGATGAGCATACACGGAGATAAGAATTTTGCATTCAAATTCAAGAAGGAAGAAGATAGAAGTAAGGTATTGGAAATGGGACCTCTGCATATTGCAAGCATGTCGTTCATCATCAGGGCCTGGTCACCTTCTATGGACGAGGATGCCGAGGTGCTTACCTCGATACCTATTTGGGCTGAAGAAAATTCCTTTATTCCTATGAAATCCAGAGGGTATTCAAAGGATTGCTAGTTTTATTGGAGTGCCTATCATGCTTGACAAAACTACTGAAGAAATGACAATATTAGCGTATGCAAGGGTGTATGTGGAGGTGGATGTAAACAACCAATTACCCAAAGACATCCCTGTGGTTATTAATGGAGATAAGAAAAAAATAGTTGAAGTTGAGTATGCATGGATTCATGTTCAATGCAATTCTTGTGCAGTTTTTGGCCATACAAAACAACAGTGTTCAAAGAGTAAAGAAATTAATACTCCAGGCCATATGGTATGGCAAGCTATGGGTAGGACCCAACCACTAAAAAGACAAAGCTCCGATGGTTGGACGATCGCCAAGGGTAGACATACATTCAAGTCGAAGACTCAACCCAGTTTAGAGGGGAGTCCAGGGCTTATCTCAGGAAAAGCAGGGAATGTAACCAGTATAAAGTCTGCCAATGTGGCAGAGCATAACATAAATGATGACCATAGTGATGCCATAACGCAGAGTCCACAACTATTGATTCTTATCAACCCAATGCTCGAGCATAGTGCTAATGTGGAGGCAAGTGAACACACACCGACTCAGGACAAAGAGAACATCACAACAGATGAACAGAGTAGTAACGAGGAACATGAGCAAGATCTTTCTAGTGAAGAGGTTGCAAGCAATTTGTTTTCAAAATCTTGCACTAAAGATTTTAGTCTCTGCCCTCGAAGATCCTATAGGGCTAAGAAAACAAACAAAAAGTACAAAGGTTGAATCCTTTCCTCCTTAACAAAGGAGACGGGGATTAAAAAAAAAAAATTCTTCTTTGGCCGATGCTAGTTGAAGATTTTTATAAGCCTAGTAACCATGTTCACTCTCACTAAACTTCTCTTTCTTTTGAGAGTTTGTTTCTGTTTTTCTTGTTGTTTTTGCTTTTGTTTCATTTATATAAAGGGTTTGGAGTCCTTAAAACCCAGCTCGCTTTCCAAAAAAAAAAGTGTTCCTAAAGCAACCAAGAAAATAGCTCAGGAAATGGCTCGAGGAAGGGATGCTTTAAAGGTAACTGACGATGCTAATCCAAGCAAAATGGTGGTAGTAATTTTCCATGGTGCAATTCCAAGGGACAAAACAAATCTGCAAATATTGGTTGCTTCTAAAAACAAAGGGGTTGAAAGTTACTCTGAACCAAATCAAACAAACAGGGTTACCTTGTAATATATTTGATGAAGCTTTGGGAGTGTCTCAGAAACAATACTCTGGTATTATGGTGCATAAGAACAATATAGAACATGAAGATGAAAATTGCTCCATGGAGACCTAAGCTCTGGCAATGAGGAGTATATGAGAGACTGATAG
Organism: Berberis thunbergii; assembly: GCA_003290165.1. Taxonomy (NCBI): domain Eukaryota; kingdom Viridiplantae; phylum Streptophyta; class Magnoliopsida; order Ranunculales; family Berberidaceae; genus Berberis; species Berberis thunbergii. The sequence goes on along the minus strand of QNQO01001333.1, from coordinate 30,094 downwards.
TACTCACTATGGCACCGATTTTAGAAGAGAAACACAACATGGATCATGGTTATGTAGAGTGCTGAGAAGTTGCACTAGTGAGAAAAATAAAGGCGACTTGAAGTCTGACGGGAATGATATCATGTAAAAATTGTCTGATTCAAAATTTTCCTGCTCCAATGTAGAAGCTTGGAATCAAGCAACTACTAACGGTACTGCCAATCTGGTCTGCATTACCTGAAGCAAGAACGCCAGTTGCCACATGCGTGGAGGATAGTGTATCGGCCATGATACAAAAGAAAAATGTATTGGCCTGGTCTCATTTGCCCACCTATCAACTCATCTTCAACAAAGCCTTGTTTCATTTTCACCTGTCAATTCGGATTAGAGCAACTTGGGTAATAGATTTTCTTGGTGGTTGGATTCACACAAGCAACTTTTGTACATATTTCCAAGATTACCATTTTTTTTTCCACTTATAATTCTATATTTGATGAAGAAATTTAAGGAAATCCAAAATAAAAGTCTTTGGATTTGTCCCACATTCCTTGAATGCGAAGGAAATATGGAAGGAAATTGGGTTGAGACGAGGCTTATTGTAAGCCAAGTAAATAATTCGTTCACATTCAGAGAACTTTTTTTTTCCTTATTAGATTCAAAAGTCTTAATAAGAAATGAGACTTTCTAAAAACAAGGGTGTTTGATTTTAGTTCTGATTAGAAGTTGAAGTTATGACGGGAGTAAACACCATGAGGGATGTTGATAACTTAACATTGAGCTTCCAATAATTACGTCACAATAGATTTGTAATTATTGTTGTTATCTCTCTTCTCCACCGATCATTCTCTCTTTTTCACCACTTTTCTATTTATGATTTGTGCCGCTATTGACACCACCAACCTCTTTGATATCCTATTTCTCTCTTAGTCTATATCGAAGATTGTCCGAAGAATAGAGAGGAATATGGGGTGGTTTTTTGTGGTAGTGGAAGGGGTTTTATTGGTATTTGAAGGAGAGAAAATATGTGAAAAAAGAACCCGTCTAACTGTCGAGGAAGACAGTGAGGGACCCCATAGGGGGGAGAGAGCCGTTTATTTCTCCCGAGATGCGCGATTGAATTATTAACACACGCATTCCGAAAGTTCAAGCACACATCCCGAGAAGATGAACGGCTCCCATCCCCCTGTGGAGTCCCTCGCTGGTTCCCTCAACAATTATTAGAATTTTTGGTGAAAAAAAATATTGGTGATTTATGATAGATTTTAAATATTGTGATGATTGGCAAAAATATCAAACAACTTAACGTCAGCGCCTACCTAAAAACAAAAGCGGAATTTAATTTTACCATTTATAATCAGCAGCCCACAGAACAAATCGTTCAGAAGCCGGTTCAAACCTTCTAGCTCCAGGTATAAATAAATTAGCTCCCGACCACTTCAACTCTTCAACTCCTGTCTCTCCCATCTGCAATTCCTTCCACGACCATAGACGACACTATGGAGACGTTCTCCTTCCTTCTTCTTCGCTTCCTCCTCATCGTCCTCTTCATCTCGAGAACCTCAGCTGAGATTCGATTCCAAGAAATCCGTTCAGACGACAGATCCATAATCCCCTTGGACGAATTCGGCTTCACACATTCAGGCCGTCTAGAACTCAACGTCTCACACATCTCACTCTCCTCAACACCTAACGCACCACTCTCACAGATCGGCTTCTTTCTCTGCACTCGTGACTCATGGATTCACGTCCTCCAACAGATCCAAACCATGTCCATCGCTTGTGCTCTCGAATCTCATCTCATCAAGACCGTCTTCAAGTTCGATCAGCTCAAAGTCGATAAAAGCTTCGATACCTTGTACAAAGAGACAGATGCGAATCAGTACACTCTCGTCTTCGCCAATTGTTTGCCTCAGCTTAAGATCTCCATGGATGTTCGATCTGCTACGTATAATCTTGATGAAAGCACCGGTAGACGGGATTATTTATCGGCTGGTAAAACTATTCTTCCTAGGGTTTACTTCCTCTTCTTCTTGATTTATTCATCTCTTGCGGTTATCTGGATAGGTCTTCTTTACAAGAAGAGATTGACTATTTATGGAATTCATTTCTTTATGCTCGCTCTTCTTGTTCTCAAAGCGCTTAATCTTCTTTCCGAATCAGAAGATAAATCCTACATTAAGCGCACTGGTAGTGCTCATGGTTGGGACATTTTGTTCTACATTTTCAGCTTCTTGAAAGGAATTACTTTGTTTACATTGATTGTTCTTATTGGTACTGGTTGGTCTTTTTTGAAACCTTATTTACAAGACAAGGAGAAGAAGGTGTTGATGATTGTAATTCCTCTTCAAGTTGTTGCCAATATCGCCCAGGTTATTATAGATGAAACTGGTCCCTATGGCCAAGACTGGATCACTTGGAAGCAAATTTTCTTGCTTGTTGATGTGGTTTGCTGCTGCGCTGTTTTGTTCCCTATTGTTTGGTCTATTAAGAATTTGCGGGAGGCAGCTAGGACTGATGGGAAAGCTGCTGTGAATTTGATGAAATTGACACTTTTCCGACAGTATTACATTGTTGTTATATGCTACATTTACTTCACGCGAGTTGCGATTTATGCATTGGAGACTATCACGTCCTACCGGTATTTTTGGACAAGTGTCGTGGCTGGGGAGTTGGCAACACTCGCTTTCTATGTTTTTACTGGTTACAAGTTCAGACCTGAGGCACACAATCCATATTTTGTTATTGATGATGAAGAAGAAGAAGCTGCACTTGAAACTCTTAAACTTGAAGATGAATTCGAGTTGTAATCACACTTTGCTGATGAAGAAAAGGAGCAAGGTGATAAAAGGTTATGAAGAGGAGAAAAACAAAACATCTTTGCTTTTGCCAAGTTCAAGGTAGTTACTTATGTCCGGTTCCGTTTTCTAAATATTCATCAGCCTATAATTTTTTGTAAATCATCCCACATTAATATCCCTGTTTTTCTTTATGTCTTGTACCCAAGTAGTTTAGCTTTTATTAGAAATTTATATTGTATTCGTTCATTGATACCAAAATATTAGAATCACAAATCTTTACTTAATGTTTACGAATTCTTCTGCAATTTGTTCACGTTTTTCAATTTCATTTTTCGAGTGTCTTTTTATAAATTTCTTTTTGTTTGTTTGTTATACTCGTAGAATGTAAATCCTCAAAGAATCATATAAAATGAAGGAATAGTAAAATATAGTTGCGCTGCAAGATTGTCTGCATACAGAACTACAACTATTATCTTAAATTAGAAAGTACAGTAAAAGTATATCTGGGTTTCCTTAATTATTGGACCTAATATGTTATAATAATAATAATAATAATAATAATAATAATTATTATTATTATTATTATTATTATTATTATTATTATTATTATTATTATTATTATTATTATTATTATTATTATTATTGTTATTTTGCAATAGAAAATGTGATATAGTAGTGATCGACTCTCAGGTGTTCAAACCCTCAAATAGGATAATGAAATGAAGTATTGATCATGCTCCACCTTGATTATATTCATTTTGATTACACTGTTATCATAAATGTGCGGAAACCTCTTGGATCATTGATTTGGGTTTTTCCCTGTGGGTTGTGTCATAATTAATTTTGTTCATCCAAGTAGTCTTGGAGCAACCTTGTCTTAATGTTTAGTTATTCCAACTAAAAGTCAAAAGAATGTCATGATAGCCATTAAGACAGTACTGACGTGTGCTTTGCAACTAGAAAAAGCATTCTGCTGCATTTTACACTGTAATTTTTCATATAGCCCTTGTCTACCAAACATCTCCCTTCAATCATATACTGTCTGTACTTGCAGATTGATCCTTAGTATGTAAATCCACTTCCATTAGTGGACGGAAACTCTTGGATGTATATCACAACAAAAGCATGACTTCTTTCTAAATTTCTACTATTTAAACTTCTGTTCTAGCCCTCTCATGCCTACGTTGTGTACTTAGAAACATTTTATTCCTTTTCTCATTTAAGGAGTATGTAAATTTGAGGCGTCCAGATATTTGATTGTGTGTGTCTTTTCCATCTTAGCTAAACTTGTACCCTTAAACAACATCAGGAAGTTATGGCTTCAATGGGGTTGGAAAATCCAATGAGGAAGTGTTTACTTTGAAAGTAAGGTTTTCATTGTCAAATGGGGTGAGGAAGGGTTTTCATTGCCTGTGGGTCTCTTACTATTTCTCAAAGCAATTGTGTGTGAAGACGTTAAGTTGGAAGTTGTGGAGAAGTGACAAGTCTAGACTTGTGGATCATTATGGAGAAAGGAAGTGGTTCCAAAATAGCCCAGAAATTTTTATGCTCTCCCCTCGAAGGAAATAGATTTAAAATCTGAGCAAGATCTTAGTTGATGTGTTGAATCCTGAATGGAGGAAGATGCAAGATTCAGGTTGACACAGAGGAGGACAGGATGGATGATGAGAAGAAATCAGCAAGATCTTCCTCTTGATTGATCTAATGGCTCCACCATTGCGAGGCTCATTCCTTATTTCCTCCGTCCTCTTTATTAATCTGATGGCTTTACTATTCTTGAGATTTTCTGAAAAGATCCACTGACAGCTATTGAGTGGGTTTGATTAGGTTATTAGTAACAGTAAATGCATACAGGAGGGTTAAGCATATATGAGAGTTTTTGGTCGATCCATTCTAAAATATAGAAAGATAACATAATATGTTCATACTACAGATGAGGTGATAGTTAAAATTGATTTTATACTTTTCATGTTAATTTCACATCTGCAAGTCTACTGAAATTGAATGTGTTCATAGTGGCTGTGAGAGCCAGATTTAAAATTTGGAGATAGTTAAGTGATGGGGGTGGGTGGGTAGGCTGAAGAAGAAGGATGAAATCACGTGACAGTAAGACCAAGTGTAAACCAAGAATAGTAGAAGAAACTTCTTAGAAGTGTTTTTAGAATCTAACTTCTTACTCTTGAATATACCAGGGAAAAAATATATCTTACAATACACCGTACAGACATATCTTACAATTCACTGAATGAAAGCATGGATGATATATAATGCTTGCCTATATGTGTTACAGTCATAGAGAGTTCATAAATCAATATATCAATAAAAGTGTTTGCTCTAATAAGTTATTTCTTTTATATGCTTAAATATATAATATATGTTTTTGTATCTATATATTTATTTTTCTGCTATATCTTGTGATACACAATACATTTCGAGGAATGTATCTTGAGTTTTGGTTTCTGAGCACCATTAGAGCATCCTCACTGGATAAGCTCAAAAGCTAAATTTTGGGTTTGTGAGCTTTGAGGATGACCCCAAGCTTAACGGGTTTGAGGTTTTATTGCAAACAATTGCTAGAAAAGGGTAAGGGTTTGGTTCATTTTGGCGGAGCTACGCTCCAAATAGTCTTGAGTGCCTGGCCAAAATTACTATTTGATCTTCTTTGGTTGCACATCCAAAGGTAAAATTAGTACGAAATGGTTGATTGCCTCCAAAGTAATTTTCTTACAATTTTTTGAAGTTTCGTTAAATTGACCAATGGAGCACGTGCACCCTCTTCCTCAAATGGGTCTACCCTTTTGAGTTTGAGGATGAGCTCTCCATTGAAGATGCAAACTGAGTTATCTTAACCTGCCTTCTTCCACCTGGTTTTTTTCCCCTCACTTGTTTTTATTTTATTTTATGTATAAATATTTTTTTAATGTTAAAAGATATAGGTGTGAGTGTGAACTTCCCTCACTCACACCATAAAAACAAAAATAACTAAGAAGCTTCAGAGTATGGTCTATGTTGACCTTGGTTGATGCTGCATAGGAGAGGTGAGTTTCATTTAACCTATGATTTGGAAGAAAGGATTGATCTTGGAGGGATGAGTGCAAACTTAAATAACTGAGGACAAAATGACTATTTATATTTAAGTCAAAATCTTTAAGTGATTTGATCTTCACGGAGTTATCATCATAATCAACCTAAACTGATGTTTTGATCATTAAGGGTTGGGGGAAGAAATCTTTTTTGTAAATCTATTTTAGCATGTGATGAAGTAACTAGTCTTGCCGAGTCCACAGAATTTTTGGGTTATGGGGGTGGAGAGAGCCAATAAGTAAACTCTTTTCTGTTGCAAGACAGGATCGCTTACAGAAAGGAAAGGAAATTTGGTACTGAACAAACATAAACTGTTTTCCAACTCGTTAGTTAATATCAGCAGGAGTTTACAAGTTACATGTCAAGTTTCAAGATCCTAGTATCATCTCTTACCTTGAGATGGGTGCAACTACAGAGTCCGAGTGGATTTTCTTTCTTTAATTTTCTTTTGAATGTGATGACTGTAAAGGGAAGCATCATCTCTTTCATTTTGCAATGAACTTGAGAAGGTGATCTCTTCTGTCTGTCTATGTTTATGAATCATGTGGTCATCTCTTGGAATCTTCCTATCAATTATTGAGGTTTACCACAACAATTGTGAATGTGTAATTCGTCATACATACTGAAGGATGTGAAATGTTGCTAAGAGGGTTCTTCATAACATATATTTACAATTTATAACTGACCTGGTATGGTAACAGCTATTCGGGAAGCTCGCGTGGCTTCTAAATTGTGAATCCATTTTTAATAGGTTCTTAAACCAGGTCAATTGTCTTATTGGGATGAAACACTTCTTTCTCATTCGACTGAATAAGAAATGGACAAGGAGAGAAGTTACTATGGTTCTTTAGGATGTGTTGAATTGCCCCCAGGCAGCATTTGATTGATTTTGAGAGTATTTGTGTTCCTTCATGGACAAGTTGCTCCTTTATAGGAGGATAGTGTACAATATTTGGATGACAAATCAATCATTTTGCAGATTAGAGCTCATTGAGTATGGTTATTCGTCAGATATAAATTTAGTGTTGTTTTGCAATGAACAGAAGTTATACTTTGGGTGGATGAATCTTTCTACGCAGCCTGAGGGCTTCTCCAAACCCACGGAGAGAGGGATAAAGTTGACACTCACATGCTGGACACCCTTCCAGGCACTACCCAGGCCAGGCTGAGGAGAGGAGATTTTTTCTTGGGTGGATAGTGAAGTATATTGAACCACAGGTAATGGGAGTTTGGGACTTCCTGATTACTTATTTCACCGAAACTTTGAAGTAGTAAAAAATACTGGGTAGATCCTTTTAGTTTTTACTTTTTTTTTCCTTTCTTTGTTCGTCTTCATTTTGTTAGATTGAGTGAAGAGTCCTTTGCTAAGAAAGGTTAGATCTACATAGAGAGGCTCCTGTGTATTCCACTCCACATGGTGACTTTTTTTCAGAACAAGCTCTTGCTAAGAAATGGATCTTGCTTTTGCATGTGTAGTGCTTCTGGTCCAGTCTTTTCTTTCTGTGGTCCAGTAGTTACTCACTGGTTAGTGGTCCATCCAACCCTGCTTGCATTCCCATTGATTCCGTGTCTTTAATCTTTCATACTGGCACCATTATCATCAGTCAATCAATAGGTCTTCTCCTTCACCGCCTTCTTCATTTTGGCAAATCTGAACTTGGGCGCTTTGAGGTTTTTTTTTTTTTTTTTTTTTTTTTTTTGAAATTGGGATGGTGCCCCATTTTATTCATTTAAAAATCAAAACGCCCAAAGGCTACATGACTGACTCTATAGGGTTAACTAAAAGGCCGAAACAAGATCTCACAAAAGATAGGATTCACCAAAAACAAACCTAGACAAAGAACTCAGTCTTTGTACCTATAGTTTTCTTTCCTAGTTCTATTAGATTTTCGGGGACAACTGCTGATAACTTTGGTGTAACGCCTCATCTTTTTTTTCTGACATAGCTCCTAAATCCCAATCACTTTTTGCTGCCTGTGGACCTAGCTCAGCTTCTGAGTTGACTTCATCACTATTCTCGCTAGTCATTTCGAGTGTATCGATTTTCGGCAGGCGAAGTTGCCCATTTTCTTTGAGGAGAGATATAGCCTTATTCGTTGATAATCCGGGGAATTTTGATACCGTATTTGTCAAAACGTCTCTTGAACCCGATCACAGCCTGAAGATCATCATTGTTCTCTGGGGTGATACAGAGCGTTGCCATGGAGCCAGGAGTCGGGTTGAGGCAAGCCGCATCCTCGGCCTTGGTGCGAGGCACTGGTTGGGGCGAGGCACTGGTTGGGGCGAGGCCATGGACGCATCCCTCGGCCTCCCTGAATCGGCATGCATCACTTTATCGCTTGCCGTGTCTCGCGGCGCTACCACAAGAATATGCTTAGCAAGGTGATTGCTAGTGTCTCCTGAGTCGACAATATCCTCCTGTAGCAACGACTGTGCTTGTGGACCAATCACATTCTCAATCTCCGAAACTGTATACCCTGCCTCCAAGAGGCAATCCTCTGTAGATTCTGGTACAACCGCGGCACTGTCAAGAGCCATTGCCGTACACAGCGGCTTATCCTCTTGAGCAGCCTCATTTTCATCGATATTCTCGATAAGTGCACGCATGGGTTAGTGATATTGATTCCAAATGATTTTTCAAATATCATAAGCAATAACAGCTTGGGTTATTATTGGTACATATATTATTGACACAATAAAGGAGACTATTTTTTTTAAAGATAAACGTACAAGTTGACAGCTATAACGGTACTCTTGTCTTGATTTTGTATCCACCCTCTGCCCAATCTATTAGGCTCTTGGGTCTCAACTTTCTATGTACCAATTCCAGAGTAAAATACCTTAGAAGATCTAATTGCTGTAATGTGGATGACTAAATCCAGTGTTCATACTGATTTATTTATGTATTTATATGTTTTGTCCATATATGTTATTCATATTGACATTGCAGATAACAAATGCCGTAGGGAACACTAATAAAAATGAAGAGACAATTCAAAGGGTCTACCATCCCATGTTAGATTTAATCGGGATGTGAGAGAAAGCGCATGTGATCTAGCTCTACTTTGACATTCATGTAAGCAAATTCTATGAGAGATGGGCCTTCCCCCCAATCCTTTTCTAGAGAGGTAAAAGAGAGAGAAATCATACGGAGGAGATGATAGTGATGCCAAGAGACCCACATAACCTCATTAACCAAACCATCGCCGCCACCACCACCACTCAGCCAACCTGGAAGCTTTATGACAACCCTTTTTATCGCTCCCAGCATCATTATCATCATATTCAACACAACTCTCTTTATCGTCCTCCTGTTCGTAAGATTGCCGCTTGTCTTGGGGATCTCACCTTCATTCGATCCATAATGCACTCTGAACTGAATATTGCTCGAGCTCAGATCAATAAACTAAAGGCTGAGCTAGAACTGGAGTGCAAGGTTCGTAAGAAGGTTGAATCACTTAATAAGAAGTTATACCGAGAGCTTTCAGAGGAGAAGAAGAGAAGAGAAAATGTGGAGAATGTTTGTGAAAAGCTTGCTAAGGAAATTGCATCTGATAAATTGGAGAAAGATCGAATGAAGAGAGAGATGGGTGAAGAGAGAAAGATGTTGAGACTGGCTGAAGCGTTGAGGGAAGAGAGAGTCCAGATGAAGTTGGCTGATGCCAAGATTTTGTTTGAAGAAAAACTAACAGAATTGGAGCTGTCCAAAGGAATTGAAGTTGAGGCTTCTTCACTCCTAAAGTTCAAGAAGGCCAAGGATGGTGATGAGGATACATTGGGAATTCTCACTAACAATGATTCTATAACAGTGAGCTGTTGCGAGAATTCAAATACCAATAACAACGAGCTTGTTGTTCGTTCGACAACAATGGTGAGTAAACGAAGAGCATCTCCGGAACCAGAGAATCCTCATATAAAGAGAGGAATCAAAGGGTATGTGGAGTTCCCTAGAGTAATTCGAGCAATGAACTCAAGAGGAAGACAATCGGGATCCAAGGCAGAATGTCAAAAGGCTCAGCTCCGACTTTTGCTGAGACAGAAAAGTCCCATTGGAAGGGATAATTTAATAATAGGTTAATTTCTTCTCTCTCCCTATGTTCATGTTGTTCTTTGTGAATCATTCTGCAATTCTTTTACTTGAATAAAGTGTTTTTTTTGCAAAAATGATCCAATTTTCATTGGTTAAATGAAAATCAAGTTGAGTTATTGTACAAGTGATAGTATCAGACCGCAAGCGGAAGCTTCTTCTTCTCTAATTCGATTAGTGTACTTGGTCTATACGTTGAATGATAGGTAAGAGAGTGCATTTGATCGAAGTGATGCTTGTAAGACGACCTGACACTACCAGTATACTAATGCCAAGGAAATCATATATTTGAGTCTATATTCACAACTCACAAGGTTCTTAAATTTTTCTGAATTGAGAGATGCTGGGCAATTTGTTATGTCTAGAGGGCATTGACATCGAAACCTCAAATGTCGGTGTGAAGATATTAATTTTAGGTATCATTTTGAGGTTGACTCGCATGAAACATTTCAAAAGAATACAATACATGGGATATAACCAGAGCTAGAGTCAAGAGGTAGGCAGGTAGCAGACCAAAAATACTTGATGGTACTTGTTAGTGAGATCACAGTCAAGGATATATAAAACAGAAGTTGGTGGGGATTCAGGGGAGAGAATGGATTGTGATCCTTCGAGTTCCACTTGAGTCTATTAACTCAAAACACAACTTATTTGGTAAGGCCAAATGCTCTGGTAATTGGTTCTACAACTTTGTGCACTCGGATTTTATGCAAAAGCTGTGTGCTGTTTTGTGATTTGCTCCTTCAGTATTTTTTCTCGGCTTATTTGGCATTCAACTTTGGATGCTGAATTCCACTATGCCCACACTTTTTACTCATACTAGAAAATAGAATTTGTTGAAAATAGAATTTGTTGAGAACCGCTAGTAAGGGCTTTTCTTCATTTGGTTGTGTTTTTCTTCAGCAGCGTGATTGGAGATTTGTTTTTGTTCCTTATTTTCGATATTTTTGGTTCTTTTTTGGGGAATGATAGAGAAAAGAGATAGAAATTGAAGAAAAGGCTTTTTGGCCATATTGCTACATCAGTTTGGTTAGTTCACTAGTATTTCAACTTTCTTTTTACCATGTGTTCTAACTATTTTACATTATATTTTAGCATTGTAAGCTATTTTACTAATGTGGATGCTGTAAATGATTTTTATCATGAGAAGCACAAAGTCAAATACTACAACCAGTACTAGTTAAACAACCTGTTAGAAGTAGAAAACTAACATCACAGCGGTTACATTAATAAGCTATGGGGGTGGGGGTTGTGAATCTCATACCTTATCTCAACCATCTCCTCATCCTAAGATAACTAGTTGAGGAAGGAGAGATTTCACCATCCGTACAACAAGATGACAAGTTTGATTGTTGCTCAAACTCACCACCCCCAACTACATAATATCTTCCTCCCTCATTGTCACTACTATTACCATTACCACTCCACCTCTTAAAGCTTGGGCTCTTCCTCGAATGACGTCCATGTTTGACAACACCACCTCTACCTTCATCTCCAACAACATCAACTCTCACACCACCATCCTCACTAAAACGATTATAAGGGTCTTGATTTGGAACATCAGGGAAGGAGAGACGTTTCTTGGCAGACCCAAGACCACCACCACATCCTCCCCCTTCTCTCTCTGGGGTCAAAGGTGCCCTCTGCCTTGGTACACTCTGTGTTCGAATTCGAGCCTTAGCAGACTCGGTTGCTGCCATGTAACTCGGAATTGGCTTTCCATCAGTATCATCTCCCTCATTGTAGTAATAAGCAGTGGCAGAATAACTCAGTGGTGTTTGGGTGTTTGTATGATTTCTCCGATAGTTGTACCTCTCTTCTTCTCTTAGACATTGTCGGGGGCTCACCGAGTGTACTTGTGATGGCCTCGTTTTGTAGGGAGATGGGGTCACTGGCACTGGGGAGTTATTGAGGGAGAGACAGTGATGCTGAACTCCTTCTCTGTGAAGTGGGGATCCAATTGTAGAATGTGAGTATGATTGTTGTTGTGATTTTCTTATGGTAGGGGTTGATGAGTACGTGTAAGGCCTATATGTATCTATTTCAACAGTTCTGATATTAATAGGGTGCTGCTGCTCCCTTTGATCTGTTGAAGCTCTTCTTCTGCCTTCCCATGGTTTCATCACCATCCACTGATCATGATCCAACCACTTTGGTTTCTCTTCGAATTCCTCCTCCTCTGATGGGTCGTCTTCACATCTCCATATCTTCATATGAGATCAAACAATTATAATTAGCACAGGAAGTTCATTTCAAGCAAGAAAACAGAACACAATAAAGTAATTGAACCTGGTGGGAGAAGGCGTGTGAGAGGGCTTTCTCTTGTTTTAAGGATAAGGCAGCAGCTGCTGCTGCTTCTTTTCGGTTCTCTAACATAGCTTGAAGCTCCTCCAGCGTGTGTGGACAGTTGTCCCAGTCACCTCCTCCTCCTACACTGCCTCCATCTCTCGACTAATTAAGTAGAGACAAGTTGGATACATTTGGTGAATAAGCTTATTTGGAAGTTAGATTTAAATTAGCTTAGAGGGAGTGTTTGTGTATAACATATGTAGTAGGCCCCTTACATTGATAGAGTTTCTGTCCAAGTCGCTAATGGTGAAGTTTCGGCTTCCATCCTGTGAAAGTCTCATACGTTGTTCACGCACTCGAGCTTGAACACGAACCAGAGCTTGCATACATTTCAGAGTCATCTGAGCTTGCTTTCGAACATTGTGTCCTCTCACTAAAGCTTGAAGCTTTACAAGCCCTCTAAGGGCCGCGAGTGCTCTTCTTGCCTTGAAGACCATACACAAAGGAAGCATGAGCGATCTTAATTCAAAAGTAACCCCTAATATATATAACACTGGATATTCTGAGAGTTTTACAGTCATATGCAATTAATTTAGGACAAACACTAACCAGGTATCCTCTGAAAGCCGTTTGAATGACAATGGCAGCATAGTGTTGTCTAATAAAATTAGCATTGGTAGCAAGCCTTGTTGTTGCTGTTGTAAGACGAACAACCTCAGCCGCTGCTTGGGCTGTCACCACCGCTGCCTCTGCTGCTGCTGCCGTTGCCACAGCCACCTCAACTGCGTGTCTTTGCTGCGCATTCACAGCTGCAGCAACATGATTGGGTGCTGTTGCTGATGTTTGAGCTTTTGCCACGGAGGTCTTAATAGTCTCTGCTTCACATTGTCGATGTGACTGTGACTCTGGCTGCTGGGTTGTTACTATTACTGTTTCCTGATATGAAGGTTTGCAAAAGATCCATCTTCGTTTTTCTCTCTTCTGAACCCAGGGAAAATAACAATAATTAACTACGACACTAGTTTATCCAAGCATTTTGGAGACAATAAATTCACTAATGGGTAATTCAAGAAATCATATATGTCTAAGATAAGCACAGAAGAAATAAAATAAGAAGTAAAAAAAGAACAGACCTTTTCTTCTTCATCGTGTTCATCATTTTCCTCTCTTCTTCTTGAAGTTTTTCCAGTGGTCTTGTCTCTGTCTTTGTCTTTGGTAGGAGACCTGAAAGCCTTTTTAACGGCACTAAACCATGAATTAGCTCCCTTCTTCCCCATGGAAACAAAGGATAACTATTCAAGACATAAACATGCTTTCATTTACACAGAACAGTCAAGAGAGTGAGTGAATGAGTGAAACTCGTCCAGCTCCATTATATGAAGTGAGGGGAAGACAGTGTAAGGAAGGGTAAGTGTAAGGATGTTTTCTAGTGGAATGGCATGGAAACAGTAAGTAAATGGAGGTGTCAGAAGTGGGTGTGAGTGGAAAGGAACATCAATTAAATTTTCATGGCTTTCGAGAACCTCCAAGAGAGTGAGTAAGTTAAGATTGATCTCGAGAACCTCCAAAGTCTAAAGCGCACAAACACATACATACATTTCTTCTTTGTGTTCTGTATAAAGAGAAAAAGAGAAAGAGACATAGAGATGATGAGTGTTTTTGAAGTTGCCATTTTGCCCGTTGGGAGGGAAGGAGGAGGAATCGACAAATACCAAATTTTTTTTTTTTTACACAGACACACATACAAGACTTCGTTGTAAATTTGGAACAAGGATTTGGACCTAAAGGCCCCTAAAATCGACAGAACTTATGATGCATTTTTTATCCAAACAGATCGTAGAATTTCATACTATCCGGATCCAAATGTTGTGTCCGACCGACCTAAGGACTGATTTTATGAAATATTTCATATTTTGAGATCTCAAAATTTAAAGTACTAAAAGCGATTTTGATGAGTTATTTTGAAATATTTCGTGTTTTTTTTTTTTTTTTTAAATTTAGGCATTTTCGTGTAAAACCCAAAGGTTATGAAGAAATTACATTTTTTCAGCCGAAATATTTCATCATTTTTTGTAGTTTGATATTTTTGTGTAAAACTCAAAAATATATATATATATATATGAAAGAAATTTACGTTTATAGGGATACTTGTGTACTTAGGCTTCATTTAATATATTTAATGTATTTATTAGGTTAATTTACTTGTATCTTAATCTTTCTCATATTCAAATATATTTGACATGTTTTTGAAATTTTTACGTTTTTTTCTACATACAGCAAAATCTTTCTTAAAATCACAAGACCCAAGTTACACAACCCAAATACAACTCTGGGTGAAATGAAAATGGGTTCTAATTTTGTGTCACAAATTCTGTCTCCCTGGATCCCCAACCCGGAAGCTGGTGATTCTACAACAAAATGGAGCTAGAAGACATACCGTTCCCGAAGATCTTCAAGAAATGATAGAACATCAACTTGTTTATCGGGCATGCTTGAACAGTTTCATGTAGAGTCAATGAAAACAGACTGCTATAGCCTATAGGTACCAAAAACCAGCTGTAGCCATACATGTGTTAAATCATGGTATATGAAATCTGAATAGTGAAGAGATAGGAGTCAGATCTGAAATTTGTTGATTATGTAAAGCATGGAAAGGAATAAGTTAAGATATATTGGTGGAAAAAAAAAAAAAAAAAAGAGCTAATATTTTAGTTTCATGAATTTAATTTGTATGAATTATCTAAATTTTGAGAATATCAATTTTGCTCATTGGTTGTTGTCAAGAGTACATAGATAGATCCAGCTATGCAATATGAACTCTCAGCATACTTGTAATCTGTTAGGTTGTTGGGTCTAGTTTGTTAGTTTGTTTTGACTAACAGCTTGACTCAAATACTCTCTCTCTCTCTCTATATATATATATGATGTAACATGTACTCTTGAGATCAGATGAATCACAATACAATTTCATTTGCAAACTCATATAGATTCTAACATGGTATCAGAGCACAGTCTCTTCCTTTCTCTTCTACTTCATCTTCTTCTTCTTATTATTATTCTTCTTCTTCTTCTTCACATCAATTCTTCTTAGCTTTAATGGCAGACAAAACGCCTTCAAATGTTGCACCTTGCTCTGCTTTGACAGAGCAAAGGCCAGTCATGTTCACACATGCACTATCTGTGAAATTGAATGAGCATAACTACCTCTTGTGGAAACAGCAAGTATTGGCTACCATTCGAGGACACAAGGTTCAGAGGTACATGGAGAAAGACACATCAGTAGCACGTTTTCTTACCACAGAAGATCAAGTTGTCAACAATGTCAATCCAGAATTTGTTGTCTGGGAGCAACAAGATTAGTTACTGTTCTCATGACTTCTTTCCTCCATGACTGAATCACTTCTCACAAGGCTGGTAGGCTACCACACATCTGCTCAAATTTGGAACATCCTTGAAACATTCTTCAATTCACAAACACATGCCAAGATTTCTCAGTTTAGAAGTCAGTTGCAGACCATCAAGAAAGGCGATATGTCAATCAATGAGTACCTGCTCAAACTCAAGTTCATTGTTGATCAATTGGAATCAGCATAAAGGCTATAAATGTGTGTCTTTCACTGGCCGTGTCTACATTTCTCGTGATGTGTTGTTTAATGAATTTCAGTTTCCATATTCAAAATGGCACTCTAGTCCTTCAAACTCATCTTCCATTGGTCATACTCCTACACCCACTCCTGCAGACATTGCTATTCCTACTCCTTATTCTGACAGTCCGGTAAATCATCCCAGTAATGAGTCCTTTTTCAGTGATGATTCCTCTAGCCCATTGGTCACTCAGTTGGGCTCTTCTCTAGCTCCAAATACCTTGGTTTATCCATTGGTTCCTAGTCCTGCTCCCAACAATAGCCCTACTACTACTTCTACCTCCTCTGCTTTAAACAATAGCCTTACTGCTCCTCCTAGCTTCAGTCCAATTTCTCCCATTGCTTCTCATATTGCTCCTAACATTTCTCCCATTGCTCCTAGTCATCCTATGATCACTAGGTCCAAGGCAAGCATCTACAAGTCTCGAATCTATTTAACATCAGCAGAACCCACCAGTCTAAGTGAAGCTCTTGATACTCCACATTGGTTCACTGCCATGCAGGATGAATACCTAGCTTTAATGAGAAGCAATACCTGGTCCTTGGTTGATCTTCCTCAAAATAGGTCTGTGGTGAGTTGTAAATGGTTGTTCAAAACTAAAGAGAATGTTGATGGTACCATACATCGATACAAGGCTCGTTTAGTGGCTCGAGGATTCCAACAAACAGCTGGGTTTGACTATGCAGAGACCTTCAGTCCAGTAGTTAAACCTACTACAATTCGAGTGGTATTCACAGTGGCTATTACATATGATTGGACAATCTCTCAATTAGATGCTAACAATGCCTTCCTAAATGGAGACTTGCAAGAAGAAGTATACATGATGCAGCCTCCTGGTTTCATTGACTCATCAAGGCCTTTTGCTGTATGCAAACTTCGCAAGGCATTGTATGGACTGAAGTAGGCTCCCCGAGCCTGGTTTGATAAACTGCGACACACTCTGTCATTATTTGGTTTTGCTCCATCCAAGTTAGACTCCTCACTCTTCATCAGGCATTCTCCTTCTCCAATATTTCTGCTAGTCTATGTTGATGATATATTGGTCACTGGCTCAAATTCTAATGATGTGTCACGACTCATCCAACGACTGAATGCTCAGTTTGCTCTCAAAGATCTTGGCTGTGTTAACTATTTCCTTGGCATCCAAGTTCAGCACACCAATCATGGTCTGTTTTTATCTCAGACTAAGTATATTAATGACCTTATTTGTCGTGCTAAGATGCAAAATGCAAAAGGTTTACCTACAACTATGAGTGGTGGTGAAAAACTGTGTGATACAGGCAGTGATCCAGTTCTCAATGTTCATCTTTATCGGAGTCTAGTTGGTGCTCTTCAGTATGTGACCATTACAAGACTTGAGCTTGCTTACTCAGTCAACAAAGTCCGTCAATTTTTACAAAATCCACTTGAATCACATTGGCGTGTGGTTAAAAGGATCCTACGTTATCTTAAGGCTACACAAAATTTTGGTCTTCATCTTGTTTCTGCTCCTTCCTTTCAATGGACTGGATATTGTGATGCTGATTGGGGTTCTGATCCCATTGATAGGAGATCAACATGTGGCTACTGTGTTTACTTAGGTGCCAACCTCATCTCTTGGTCTTCCAAGAGGCAGAGCACAGTCTCTAGAAGCAGCACTGAAGCTGAGTATAGATCTCTTGCTGCTGTTACAGCTGAACTCACTTGGTTACAGTCCCTGGTTTCTGAACTTCGTCTTGGTTGCAGTATCCCCACTATATGGTGTGATAACAAAAGTGTTGTTATGTTGAGTGCTAATCCTGTTCTCCATGCTAAAACCAAGCATATTGAGTTGGATGTCTTTTTTGTCCGTGAAAAGGTTGCTCGACGTCTTGTTCATGTATATCATATTCCAGCAGTTGATCAAGTTGCTGACATTCTCACTAAATCACTTGGTAAATCCAGGTTCATGCTACTTCGTGACAAACTCAGCGTTGTTGATTCCTCTACGCTTAGTTTGAGGGGGGTTGTCAAGAGTACATAGATAGGTCCAGCTATGCAATATGAACTGTCAGCATACTTGTAATCTGTTAGGTTGTTGGGTCTAGTTTGTTAGTTTGTTTTGACGAACAGCTTGACTCAAATACTCTATATATATATATGATGTAACATGTACTCTTGAGATCAGATGAATCACAATACAATTTCATTTGCAAACTCATATAGATTCTAACAGTTGTTATAAACTTATAGCTAATTGCAAGATCAACAAGGTAAGGCATGTTTAAGCTATCTTGACAGCTAGTTACCGAAGGAAGATTAATTGGTTCGTTGGAAAATATCGTCCTTACAGTAAAGCCTTAACCTTTACAAGCCTTTTTTAGGTGCACCAAGTACTGTACTAATATAATGGGAGTGATGATCTCAAGAACCTGGAAACAAAATTATGTTGCAAGTATTATATATTAATCGTTAATCACAAATTGATTTGTGTCTTTTGTGTATGGAGGACTATCAGAAAAGACAGACACCATTGAGAATGACGAACAAGGCGTGAGGGTGAAGGCCGGCAACATCAATGTCAATTGCGGGTATTATTTGTTTGTTTATTTATTTGTTTTTTCCAATTTACTAGTAATGGATTTAATATGAGGAATCATGGTTGAAGAAGTAATAGGAAAACGAGGATGAAGAATACTTATATAACATCTTGTGATTGTTTTTGTCTGCCACTCCTAGATCCTTTTTCTGGTTTTCTATCGAGTTTATGTTTGTTTATTAATGTGACACGATCACCTTGGCCTGCCTGCCTCATAGTTCTTGACAATATAAGAACTCAACCCTTGTATACACTTAGGTGGTTGGGAGACCAATAAAACTTCCATTTAACTACTTGATTATGATCTAGTCAAGTGTGCTGAGAAACTAGCTGCCAGAGAGAACGGACGATCAAGAGCTAGCAGCATAGGATGGGTGGTAAGCCTAACGAAACGAGTATTCTACAACCCAAAAGATTACTAGGAAGGTGTCTTCAAGAAGTCACAAAAGATTTGTGGGAGTTAGGCAGAGGCCATCGGGAAGATGGGTGGCAGAGATCAAGGACTCATTGCAGAAGGTCAGGCTATGGCTTGGCACCTTTGATACAGCAGAGGATGCAGCACGTGCATATGATGACGCTGCTCGTGCTCTAAGGGGTGCTAATGCTCGTACCAATTTTGAGCTACCAACTGCAGACACCACAGGTTCAAAACGACTTGGTGGATGCATGCCAGAAAATCTGACACCTTTCTCGTTTGAGTGTGAATCTGTTGGTGGATCAGGTGCAAGTGCTGGTGCCGGTGTAGCTGGAGCAGGTGGAGATGGACTACTTGGAGCACTCAAAGCAAAGCTCATGGATGGCAAGGCAATCCCAGTACGGCTATTTGGTAATTCTATAGCTAGTGCCAGACCTAATCTCATGGTCCAAACAGAACCCCAAGCAAAGCATGAGCCAACATATAATTCATCAATGTCAACTACACCACCTGCTTTTGATCATAATCACCGAGGAGTTGGTTCTTCTTCAACTTCATCAATATGTACAACTAGCAGCAAAGACGAGTCAATGATCAACCCCAACAAGTCCATGATGATGACGATGCCGGCTGTCCATGACCTTGATGAGAATGGCCCAGATCATGAGCTTATTAAGCTCCACCATAGCACCCTACTTCAACAACAGCAGCAGCAACAACAACAACAACTAGTATCATCTGCTAGCAATGATAGTGAGGTTTGGCCCACCATGGCCTCCTCACTAGTATTCAACCGTGAACAAGGAGGCAGTTCGTTGTTGCCTCTCTCCAAGTCTTACAGACCGATTGAGCCAACTGAATTTGAACAAACTTTTGGCAGTTCATCGACATTTAACAACAAAAGACCAATGGAAAAGGCCATGCATGAATCATCAGAGCCACAACCACATATGTATCAGGTGAACAATATGGGAGATGGAGGAGATGGTGGTGGTGGTGGAGGTGGAGATAATGCTTGGTCCTCTCAAGACTACTTCCAGTTTCAGTATGACAATGGTTCAAATTGGGATCCTTTGCTCTATCTATCGTCCTTGCTAGGCTAGAGCAATCGAAAACGATGGTGGTAGGGTTCCAAGAGAAGAGATATTTGGTAATAATTTTTGTGTATTGTTTATTGTTTATTGTTTCTTCAATTTTACAATAAACTCAGCACCAAGATGCGATTAACATCGTCATTGAAATCCAATTGACTCCAAACTTAGCCAAGTCAGCCAAACTGTGATTGTAAATTAGAGCTCTTCTTGATTCGCCATAATTACAGAATTCAAATTTCAGTAATCCATTTTTTGGATGTGAGGGAGATCGAAAAGATGCAAATCAATGGCTGACTAGATATCATAAATGAAAGCTGTGTTTGGTCACTCCCTAAAGGTCTTTTTGGTAGGGATGGCAGTGGGGCGGATTTTCACGGATATTCGCCCCACCCAATCCGTTTGGGACGGTTTGGATATGCCTAAATGGATTTGGGACGGATACGAATATCCAAAATACATCCGTTAAATATTCGGGGCGGATACGGATTTGGCCGTATTCGCCCCGCAGATATCCATTTATCCGTTTATTAGTAACATTACAACAATACCCTTTCCCTTTATAAAGGGATTAAAGTTAAACCCTTTCCCTCATTCCTTCCCTCACACACACGCTCGCGGCCCGCCTCTTCCTCTCTGCCTCTCACACTCACACACAGGGGCCGAGCGATTCGAGAGCGAAGTTTGCGAAGCTGCCGAAGAGCTCAAGCGCCGAAGGCCTCTCATTCTCTGCCTCACACACACACACAAAGCACAGGCGGAGGACCACAACGAAGGCGGAGGCGGGAGGTCGTCCGCCTCTTCTTCTCTTTCACAGCGAAGCAGCCGAAGGCGGAAGCCGTCCGCCTCTTCTTCTCTCTCACAGCGAAGGCTCAAGGCGAAGCTCGTCCTCCTCTTCTTCTCTGATCTCTCTCACAGGCTCACAGCGAAGGCGTCATCGTCCGGTCGTCGCCCCTTCTCCTTCACTGATCTTAGATCCAGATCTTAGATCTGATCTGAGTTCTGATTTGAGATCATATCTCATATCTGATCTGATCTCTGATCTGATTAGATCTCATCAGATCTAATCTGACTCAGATCAGATTTAAAAGCAGATCCAGAGATTGATTTTTTTTTTTTTGTATTTTTTAAAATTTTTTGTATGAATTCTTTGTAAATTTTAATTTAGAATTTTTTGTATTTTTTTTGTACGAATTCAGAGATTTTGTAATAATTTTGTTATAATTCAGATAATTTTTTTATTTTTTGTTATAATTTTGTGCGGATTGGCGGGGCGGATATCCGCCAATGCACACGGGGCGGTTATGAATTTAGATTAAAATTTCAAACGGATTGGCGGGGCGGATTGGGGATCGGTTATTACTGACGGATCGGGGAGGGATTTGCTCAAATCCGCCCCGTTGCTATCCCTACTTTTTGGTTGGATTGTGGTGACTGGTATTCTATGGTAGAAAATAGAGAAATGACCTAAGTCGGTTCGGTTTTCAGCCCTACCTACGGGTTAGCAAACGTTATTGGACATAAAATCATGGGGAGTCTATTTAAAAGATTCAGAAATTTTAAAACTGACCTAAGTCGATTCGGTTTTCAGCCCTACCTACGGTTTAGCAAACGTTATTGGACATAAAATCATGGGGAGTCTATTTAAAGATTCAGATATTTGGCATAACGTTGAATCATTTGTGATTATCGTCTTCAATCTGGGCCTACACACATAAATTTGGTTACTGGTGATTAAATGCTTTAATGAACATTGAAACAGCATTGGTTGAGAGGGTGAACACAAGAGTGAAAACGTGAACAAGAGTGGAAAGCTAAAGTAAAAAAGTCATTTTTTTTTTATCCCCAATTTTTCTCTCTAGAAGCCGTTGAGGGGGACAAAATTCTAAGGTGACATTTGAAGTGCCGCGTAAAAAAAAAAACTTAATCCAAAAGTGGAGAAATAAGAGAAAAAATGTGTTTTTTTAAAGTCCGCCTATTATCGCCCCGCTGGGAGAAATGTCTTCACTTTTTGGCTTTAAAATAAGTGTTTACACCAAAAAGTGAAGAGATAAGAAGCCAAATTAGCAGAAAGTGGAATTTTCCCCGCGAATAAGCTTGTGAGTGAGAGGGATATTTTTGCTCCCAAATGGAGTCAGGTTTTGGTGGGGGTGGAGATGCTCTGATGAGGGGAAAACAACCATTTCATTTTAAAACTCTACTTTGACTCAAATTTTTTTTTTTTTTTTTTTGTATTAATAAACTACACTGTGATATCCAATGTTAGTGTGACGATGGCACAAATATTGCCACATCATCAATTACAACTTTTTCATTGGCTTTTGCAAGTGATAAAGAGAGTTAGGGATAAAAGGTTAAGTTGTTTTTATTTTATAATAAGGAGAAGAGGTTATGTTGGTAATGCAAGATAAAGTTATAAAAAAAAATAAAAAAAATACAAGAGTTAGTGTTGTGTAAATAATGATGAAAAGGCTAAAGTGAAAATTATGGTTGGAGATAGATGAAAATATAATGGATTGCTAAAATTAACTTTTGGTTAAAAGGGAGACAAAGAGGTGAAATAGCCGCTACAAGAGCCGACATATGGAGGAGGCCAGCTAGATCAACTAAACCAAAAAGGCCAAACCAACCCGAGCAAAATAAGATCAATCAAGCATGTTTGACTTTGACGGAGACAGAGTAGAGTCACGAGTGGTGTTAGCAGAAAGACAAGGAGAGCTGTTGTATGGTAGCGACACTCATGATTCGATCTCAGCCAGCGGATTTATATATGCTTATTCTCTATGAGTAAGTCTAGCCAGTCAAATTTGCTAGCAAAATTTTTTATCAGGTTTTGATTTTTTATACTTTTTATTCATTATTTTTAAAAAACAACCACAAACATCATCTATAGAAGGAATAGATGTATAAAAAAACTCAAAATTAATAATAAAAAAAATGACTATCAAATTTGACCGGCTAGAATGGTTGTTTTCTCTATAGTATACCCTCTTTCTCTCTCATCTCTTTTCAATAATCAATAAAATCAACAACAATATTAATGAAAAAAAAAAAACACAGAGAGAGCATCAACCATATATATGCCTACTTTAAACAATACCATACGTAATGCTGGAGCTTAGCTGCCTGAGCAAAGCTGATTTGCCAATTCCCCAATCCTGTCTCTCTACATTTTTTTTTTCTTGTTTAAATATTCACAACTTACCCACCCACAAAAAAAAAGAGACGAGTATTTTGCATGATTTGGACCTTTGCCACAACCAATCCATGGTCCATCCAATCACACAAATACTTTTAAACAACAATTCATTTGTATAGGTGGCGGTGCTTACTAAACTTTTCCAGCCTAAACCTTTGTTGTTTACTTACTTATGAGAAATGAGATAAACTTTTACTCAAGATGAACTAATCGCGGGAGTAGTTGTTAGAAAAAGTGTCTAACAAATAAAGTTAGCACATGGCATCACGTCAATAATGCCCAACTCAGGAATGCCACTTGACCAGCACATATAGGAAACATGAGGGGTCCGGTCCAAAATGCATGACTACCAAAACATACTTATAACTCTACTAAACACCAGGAAAATATAAAATACTTACATTATAGTGATAACTTTAAAATTATAATCACAATTTATATATATATTTTTTTTCTATACACAATGAAATATTTCTCAAAAATGTTTTTCGAAATATATATATATTGAGTTACAAAATTTTTTTAAAAATCCAAAATATTTAATTTTTTAATAGGTCAATCTCAATTTCCGTACATTTTAACATGTTATAACTTTAGTTTAGTATTAAAAATTATTATATAAATAATTCTTATGCAATATGTAGTTTGCATAACATTATGAGTCTTATAGTACTATTTATGTAATATGTATAATTTAAGCGGCTTAAAATATATTGATAATTTCAAAATTACAATCAAATATTACTCTTTTTCTTCTATACACAACTAAATATTTCATGAAATAGTTTTTAAAATCAACCTACCAAAATTACCTCAAAAAAAACGAAACGGTACGTGATCTTGGGATAGTGTGGATACTCTTTAGGTTGGTTGGTGTGCAGGGGTATGAATTGGTTTGCTTGAAATACTGGTTGAGTAGCAACTGCCATGAACAAGTGGGAAAATAAGTTGGAGGAAGTTATTCATAAGTTAATGAGGGAATTATTCAATTTTGCTATGAAATAAGGGAGGTTTTTTTTTTAATTCCTTAACCCGTATCTTGACTATGATCTAATTATACAAGGACGTATACAGAGAGTTGGACACAATGTCGCCTGCAATTTTCTGTCTATGGGATGGGATGGGATGGGAGAGACATAATAATGTGTTGAAAAAAAGGAAAAAAAAAAGAGAAAGGGATACGGTCTAGTCAAGGGAAGGGAAGGGAAGGGAAGAGGAGAGGGAGAGTATATTCCTCTTCCTCAGAGCTTGTTTGTCCCAACCACAAACTGCACAAATGCCATAACGTGCATATTACATACCATACGACAAACAAAGTGAAACCCAACCAACGTTAATAGAAATTAGAAAGTCGAAGAAGAAGAAAGTGATGAAAGGACCGAAGAGTGGAGGGACTGAAACAACTTGAAGACAGCAAAGCACAGCACATCTGAAGAGAGATTAGTAGCAATGTAATGTAACTTAATATAATACCACAAACTAAAAAAAAGTTGTTCTCATCATTTTTTGTATGATATGGAAAGTGGTACTTGTGCTTGTGCTCGTGAGATTAATTGAAATCTGTCTAATAATATAATTATGTTATTGGACCATCTCTTCTCTGACTGCCATTGTCGTTGGTGTCCACTGCTGCTCTTTGTCGTCTTTTTCTCTCTTACGTCTTCTTCCTTCATGCTATCTCAATCTCTCCATAGATTTTTTTTTTTTTTTTAAGTTGCTTGTTAATTTATTGATTAAGAGGCCAGGGTGGTGTTGTGTTGGAGTTCTCTTTTATGATCTTGGTTTTTTCTCCCTCTTCTTCTCATCCAACCTTCTCTCTCTCTCTCTTTTTTTTTTTTTTTTTTTTTAACAGTTTCCAGTTCCTCTCACCTTGTGTAATGATTTTCTCGTTACGGGTGGTATGGCATCCTTGTTGAGGAATCTGAAATGGCGATAAAGTAATTAATATCATAACTACAGTAAGCAGCAAAGCAAGCAGAGAGACGTACATGTGCTTATGAGTTAGCTAGCTGCTAGCTAGTGAGATCATCCATCCACACCACCTTCTTGTTATTGTTAGTTGTTATTAGACTTATTAGGGGGACTTTTAGTTTGGAATTGATTGATTGATAGATTCCTCTCTTGGCTCCGTCCATACCTTGTAGTTTATTCTTCTCTCTCCCTCTCTTAAGAGTATTACATACATAATATCTCTCTTTCCTCACTTCACCTTCTCAGTTTCCTTTTTGATCGTCCTTGTAATGTCCCAACAAAGGCAATACAAACCACCAGCACCACCATCAGATGGTTAATGTTGGAGGAGGAACAATGCGGGTAGTGGTGGGCAGTTTAGTGACACAACCTTTACCAAGATCTTTGTGGGTGGATTGGCTTGGGAGACCCAAAGAGAGACCATGAAGCGTTATTTTGAGCATTTTGGGGAGATCCAAGAAGCTGTGGTCATCACTGATAAGAACACTGGAAGATCCAAAGGATATGGTTTTGTAAGCTTCCCGGCCCGGCCCCCTCTCATCTTACTTTCCGAAGTTTCTCTTGTGATTGTTAAAATAAAAATGTTTTGATTTCTTCTATTATATTGATTGATATGAATATGACATGACATCATGTTTGGGTTGATTCTCATCTTACTACAACTTACAATGTTGTTAGGTGACATTTAAGGATGCCAGAATCTGCAATGAGAGCTTGTCAGGATCCATCTCCTGTGATAGATGGGAGGAGAGCTAATTGCAATCTTGCATCTCTTGGTGCACATGGTTTGTTTCCTTTGTTTATCATCACTAATCTCCCATCCATCTTTGACCCTTTCTTACCTCTTTTCAACATCAACACCACCTCGGATCATTTCAACTTAATATTGCACACCTCACTCACTAGCTGCTCTAATCTATGTTTTTATTGCAGGAATGGGTGGAAGATATAGAGCAGGAGCAGTGGCACCACCCACTGCCTATCAACCCTCATCCTCCACCTACAACATTCATCAACCTGCTCATTATGCATTTCCTTATTCCGCTTACGGGTAAATAATAAATATCACAACATATTTAATCTCATATTGTGTTTTGAAGTCTTGTTCCTTCTTTTCTCTAAAATGTTTTTATTGCTGCTGTTCTTGTCATACAGGTACTCTGGCTACTCTCAAGAAAACATGTACCCCATGGTTTTTTTTTTCCCCTCTCTTTATCAAACTTGCTGATTCAATATGAATTATTTACTTCTTATTTATGGATCTGTGCATTTGCATTCATGTCTCTCACAATAAAATCAGTACAAAATGTGCAAATGCCAGAATGGGATGAACTGATATGTGATGTATGCGCGATTGGTGCAGAACTATTACAATGTCTATGGAGGCCAGGGGCAGCAGTTCTCACCTTACTATGCAGCAGCTGGAGCTGCATCCAGTACCCCACATGGTGGTGCTATATACCCTAATTTCTATCCATTTTATGCTGCCCAATATGCACAAAATAGCCAAACACAGGGTTTTGGATACCAGTATCATCCACAAATGATCCCATACCCATATGTGCCACAGCACTTCAGCGCAGAAACCACTGGAATCTTATCGCTACCCGCATCAGTTGCCTCCACCACTTCCACTTCCAGTGGCACCGGTTGGTCTCCTAACACAAGCCTTGTTTTGAAGTTTTCTTTAACCGAAAGAGAATAATCACAAGAACATGGAAATGTAGTATGGTAATAATTTGATGTTGAAATATGTGAAATAGGTGTCACAGCAACGGCAGGGGTGTCAGGGACCGGGTCAGCTACTTCACAGATCACTGCCGCTACTACTGCAGCTGGTGGAAATACAGCTGAACAGAGTTCATCAGCTTTCATTGACTTGAAGATATGTTTAATTTTATTTCTCCCAAACTAACCACCATCGTTAACAAGTAGAAGAAGAAGAAAGCAAGTTCACGTCGGATTACATAACTGAATCAGAAGAAAAAACAAGTAATGGTATTTCTTTCAATTCCATTCCATTGGAGCAGGGGTATGTATCTCTCTCTCACACTCTACGAGTTGTAAGTCACAACAAGTATCCAAGACGCAGAAGGAACATCAACATTGCTCATCCTAGGGATGGACTAAGAGTAAAGATATTGAACCGTCACTAGATGTCTGAAAGTATGTGATCATTCATCATCACCATCATTATATAGGGTTGATTTAGGAGAAGATAGGTGTACGTATGGTAGGATGGTAAAATTATATTTTTTCTGTATTAACACAATGTAGGTTGAACTGAAAAAATTGGCTTCGGATTCAATCTTGATACTGATCATTTAGATCAAGCTGTCTTGGCATGCATGGAGCATCCAGGCAAGACTGAATTGACTTCTATTTCTGGTTCGCTGATCACTTTTATCAATGTCAACGGATCAAATTGGTAGTTAGCACTTAGCACTGATTTAGTAAGAAGACTGAGTTGCTTGAGTTCAACTGCAATGGATGGATGTATAACTTGGGTACTGACATGTAATTTGTGTTCTGCTCGTGTGTTAATCATAATCAGCTTCTTTATTTTTTGTTGGATTAATCAGGGAAATGGTACTCATGTCTTTTTTACTTTTACGCTTAATCAATCCATCACTTTTTAGTTAGCATTTTCAAATAGGGAGTTAGGTTTTTTTTTTTTTTTGTAATCACCTTTTTCAAAGGGGATCCCATCCCAAACAGAGAGGAGTGATGGGCGCTGTTCCTTCACTTTTTTTTCTTCCAAAGTTGAATGTTAGAGCATGCGGATCTGCACCATTTGTTTCCCGTCCTTCTCATTCTTGGAATTATTTTGATAAGAGGAAGGGAGGGTCAATGGTCTCAAGGAAAACGAATCCAAGGTGGTGAATAGATTGAGAAACTATAGGAGAACAACTGTGTTATATGCTGTTCAATGCAAAAATCATTGGACTTCTCTAGACGACACTACATAATGGATAAGGCCCTACACAAAAGACCCATCCATCCCTTTTTCTTCCTAATGAATCACCTCCCTAGCTAGCAAATTTCATGTCATTTTAAAATAATAAACCTAATTATATTAAACCTTAAGACATAACATGTATCAACAATATGTTAAAACTCACTCTATTGACAGTATAGAAATTATAACCAAAAAAAAAAAAAAAAACAAATCTTAAGATACCAAAGCAAAGCACGTCCTAGAACTAGCTGATAATAGAACAGTAGATAAATTGAATACCAATGATGAAATAATAACATAGAAGAAGAGTGTTATGGAAGAAAAGTAAAGCTCTGATCATAATTTGGGACTACATGTCAAAGGAAAGCATAGTCTGCTATTATTGTTTTTGTGGTCAACTTTAGCTTTGAGAATCATGACCCATCATTATCAACTGGCGCTACAAAATAATGAGGCTCGTGTACATTCCTTGTACCGTATGCACTAATAAGATCTGAAAATTATGACCAACACAAATCAGCGAGTTAAAAACAAGACTCCAGGTGAAGTCTCCAAAGTTTTCAACTTCCTGGAGTTTGCAATGCAATGCAATGCACAAACTTGTCACCAGTCCTAGACAGCAACAATGAAATGGATTTTCCTCCAGGTGTAAACTACATTAGATAATCCATTTCATTGTTGTTATCTCGACATTTATGTCAAGTTATGCACTGTAAGATTGATCTTTATCGGCTCGTTTATAGATGTTATAGTGAAATATCAAGTCTTACATGAATAAACTAGCCATTCATTGCTGCTTTCTCAACCTTGAGTCGAGTTTATGCACTGGTAAATAATGGATCATTGTCTGCTCTGTGTATAGATTTAACATTGAAGGATCAGTCTTACATGAACAAAAACCTGGCTGGCGGTCTAAAAAGCAACAATGAAATGGATCTCTATTTTTTTAACAGTAAAACAAAAGATAGATTCAGAACTAATAAGAATCACATGGGGGATATAAGTGAGAGATTCACAAGGGCAACGAAGGCCTGAAGTGGCCAGACCACCCAACAAAAATACCAATCATTGAAACATATGGGACATGAAATGCACAGAAGTCCCCCCCCCCCCCCCCCCCCCCCCCCCCCCCCCCATCTAAAACCTAGACTCTCTTTTGAGTCCTGGCATATGCCCCAAGTGAAGTAATGCAAGGAAGTCACAGCAGAAGAGACGCCATTTCCTTCGTCCACACAAGGGACATGAAAATATAGTTGTCCAGAGTTGCACCCCATTGATGATTTCATAACGAGTCTAAGATAATTCTCAAACACGCATGCACCAAAACACTAAAGACAGACCCAAACTCAACACAAAAGCTCCTTTCTAATTCTCATTCAAAAACATTATGCTAAGATCCTACCACTTAAAGGTCTTGATATTTACCACGAGCGGCAGCAAAAAGATGCACAAACATGTCCAAAACAGTAAACCAACTCATTGCCAGTCTATCATCACAGCAATGCTAAAAAGGTTTAGAACCATCCCATATCTTTCTTAAAAAACTCTTACAAAGCCTCGAAGTCCCATCCAACTCTACATGCTAGCAAGGAACAACCATAGATAATACCTAAATACTTGGTGGATATTTAAGATCCCAGACTGAGGCAAAAGGCAAAACTATCAATGAAACTGCCAGACCAGAAGTAGCTTCAAACATGTGTGTATATATGCATGTATATATAGACATATCTAAGTTTAATCAGCCTGGGAGACCTGCAAAGATTTTCAGTGCATCTGCGGGCGAGGAGCACGTGGTCGAACTGGTGTCTTCGATGGACTGACCCTGGATGGAGCACAACATAAGAAAGACCACATCAACACATTGAAAATAACAAGATTGTATCAGCTTCAAAACTGCAACCATGAAAACCTCATTATTATCGGCATCTTTAGAACTCACCTTATCGGCAAGGACCCCAGCACTACACCACTGCAATTGAGAGCAGCAATTGCGCTTTCAGCCTGAAAGAGATAAATT